>JABUQX010061751.1:87500-92500 GCA_015478945.1 Trachelipus rathkii
TGTGAATTAACACTACAGTAAGTTCTTGCCTACTCTCTCTCTCCTCTGGAGGGCTTCTCTTCTTCTCTCTCTCTCTCTCTCTTCTTCTCCTTTTTCTTCCTTCTTCTGCTTCTCTTCTCTCTCTCTCTCTCTTCTCTTCTCTCTCTTCTCTCTCTCTCTCTCTCTCTCTCTCTCTCTCTCTCTCTCTTATCTCACCCGCTTGAGACACTGTGGGTAATTATTGATTATATAGTATATTATTTATATTATAAATAATTATTTAACTAATTTTTTTTTTAATAGTTATTATTAGTATATAAATATTTATTGTTGAATAAGTTATATATATATTTTTATTTGTATGTTTTATATAATACATGTGTTTAGGCAATATATTTGCTTGCTATACCATATATTTTTTTTCTTATTTTTATTTTGATTATATCTAATATATTGAAATATATTATTATATATTATATATTATATATTATATAATATATATATTAGATTATATATAAATATAATTAATATATATTAATATATTTATATTATATTATATTATTTATATTAATATATATAATTTAATATTATATATTTATAATATATATATTATTTTATATTATAATATTTATTTATATATATTATTATTAATTATATATATTATTATTATTATTATTATGTATTTTATTATATTATATTTGTATGTGTGTATTTTGAGTGATTGTATGTGTAGCTGATAATAGTGATGTATATATTAGTTAGTATTATTTTTATATTATTTATATATTTATTATGTATTAATTTCTTATTGAGTAGTTATTTTTATTTTACTATAGTGTATTCTTGTATGATGTGTTGTGTTGAGTGTGTAATTTGTTGTAGCTAGCTATGAAGATTGAGGAAGAGGAATGAGAGGAGAGTTGATTGGATTTTCTGATTGGAGTTTTGGTGAGAAGAGAGAGAGATAAGGGATGTGAGGGATTGAAGAGAGAGATGATTGAGATTTGTATGTATTAGTATGAGAGAGATTAGATGAGAAGATTGTAAGGAGAGATGAGAAGAGAGTATAATCGAGGTCAAAATAGAATGGAGTAACCTCTAAACTGTGTAAAACAGATTTTTTATTCATCCATTTAGTCCTTATAATTCTAAATTAAGAATAATTTAACAGTTAACACCTTATAATGATCATATAGTATATAATATTTTATATTGTGTTTATGTTACGTTTGTTTAATCAAATGCATTTTTAGTCACATATTAGTATGTATTCATATTCATGTGCCTGTGTCATCCTCACTATAAATTATTCTATGGATACGGAGTTTATAATATGTTTATTTTTATTGATCATATAATTGTAGTTTTATAACATTAGTATATTGTTTATGTGTATTATAATTTGTGTATACTATTTATGTTTACATAATTTTTAGATTATGAGTAGGTATATATTTATATATATAATTTATATATAGATATATATATATAGCTGATTTGATGTTTATATATTTATATATATGTATTTATAATTATATATTATTGATATATTATATTTATTTATAATGCGCACATAAGCCTAGTATAGTGTGTTAATCGTGTGATTAATTGAATGTGTTAATTGAATTACACGACATCTCATTATTTTTTATATCTTTAATATTCAGTACTCATCAAAGATTGATTGAATGCTCGATATATTAATTATTATATGTTAAATAATAATATTTGGATTTATATGTATGTATTATTTGAGTTATAATTTTAGTGATTTTTATCGTATAATGTTATAGATAGAAAATATGTTATAATTTATTTTAGTTGTTGTATATGATTATGTTATATATCATATTAAAATTATTTTATGATTATGTGTTTATTAGTTATATGTTTAGTGTGTTATATATAATATATATATTATATATAATATTATTATATATTATATTATATATATATTATATATATATTATATTATATATTATATATAAATATATATAATTTTATTATTAAATATATATTATATATATATATATTATTATTATATTTTTTGGAAAGATGATACATATGTTCTTATCCATAAGTTTGTTATTTATGTTATTATACCTATATATTATATCATATATATAATATATATTATATATATATTTTTATATATATAATTTTGATTTACAATTTTTTTTTTACTGTATTCGTATATATATTTTTATTTTTATGTGTGTTTATTATATTCCTTTTTACCTACCACATACATATATTTTTTTCGGCGAAATATTATGTATTTTATTTTATATATATTATGTTAGTTATATTATTAGTTATATTATTATTATTAATTACTTTATAGATTTATTTTTTAGTTATATAGTATTAAGTATATTATTATCAACTTACTAAATTATCAAAACTACCTTCCTCTCTTTTCCTAGAAAATCTTTCAACCAACGGTTTTAAAAATAATATCACTTCTACCTCAAATACAGCCCTAATACCAATATCATCACATATAACATGTATTACGGTAAATCGGGAATTTATACAAAACTACTCTCCCATTCATGGTGATAAACAAATGTCTACCTTACCGTAGACTTTTTAGTAGATGATACTTAATTATGACACTAAACCCAGATCACATTTCTCATACCCAAAAATAATCTACTTAAACTCTGCCACCAATTAACAATTAAAAAAATTATATGGCTATACCTAAATTTTATATACTTGGACGCAAACAGCTTCTAAGTATATATTTCCGAGGCAAGCCACAAACATCAATAATATAAAAACGTTGATAATAATTTATAAAAATGATAATCCTCTCAGGTTGCCATCCTATCTCCATTTCTGTTCAACCTATTTGCGGCCGATCTCCCTACCCTTCAAACTCCCAATTCAAAAATAGTAACCTAACCAGACGGCATTACTATAACAATATCAGACCCCTCAGCACACACTTCCACAAACCTCACTTAGACTTACACTTAAATCACCTAGAAGCTTGGTTATTATCCAACAGAATGTATCACCTTAGATCACCTTAACTGACAGACATCAATTATCCCTATTCTATCATCCACAAGTAACCCATAAAATATAATCCATTCATCCTCTACTATAATCAATAAACTAACCATATATATACTCGGATATTATACACTTCGACACTTACTTCACCTTTATTATAACACCAGCACATTCAAAACATCATTAAGTACAGCGTAGGAAGAAATTAAATGTCCTCAATTCTTATCCACAACACAATTTTACTTTAGTAAATGAGACAAACCACATATTCTTGGCCAACAACCATTCAAAACATTTTCCAAGAATACTACAATACAAACTAACGGTATTTAAATTCAACAATTCTATGTGTATCCCAGTAATAACCTATCCCCCACTAATAGAAAGAAAAGACGTACAAAGAATTCAAAACACCACATCCTGCGCCACAGTAAACAGGTGCCAATTAAAAACCACCGCTATCAGCACCTACATAGAAGAAACGAAAATATTTATACCAATTCAAAGGACCATACTTGATAAACATATGTAGTTACCCTAAATTGAGGTGTTTAGTTTGCCAGGGATCTTTCATGGCACCCTCGTTGAACTCCTATCTCTTGCATTTATAATTTATCTATCTTTTATCATAAACCACACAATATGATCATGTTCTGTTAAAGTTATCGCCTCACTCTCTTCAGCCGTCTGAGTGTATGTGCGAAGATCTTTGAAGTATACCTGTACCTGCTATCTTATAAACAAATTATCATTTTACATCATTTTCACATCAATTACAATTACTTTTACCACTGACCCACCCATATCATAGTGGTTCTTAATCTAACCTCCACATGATGAATAATCGTCTTTGTGGGCTACGACAAGGCTTAATTACACTTTACCCGAAGATTCATCTCCTTTCAGATTGACATTCCAGTGTATATTATCCTGGACTCTCATATGAAATTACATCTGGATTTCCGACTCACAGTAGAGCCTACATCCCACAATCTCATAGCACAGAATGTATTGCTAGACTTGAGCCTCAAACTGTTGAAAACTGCCTACGAAATGCTCCATCGCACTCCCTACAGAAAACACCAATATCGGATCACCTCTCTGGACGACGCCTGTGTGGCTTCCGGCAGGTGTGTGATGTTGCTTTAGGTTCTGGATATACTTTATCTCTACCAAATAAGTATGGCCCTAGTGAAATAAAATAGAGATGAGTGATGAGATATCAGTATAGAGGAGTGACGTTTTATAGGGTGATAGTGAGGTGAGTAGTATATATAGGGGGGGTTGTTGGGTAGGTGAGGGTATTAATTATTATCGTTCGGTAGTAATATAGTAGTATACTTAGTTTATGATGAGTATATATTTATATGGTAATATTTACTATGTTATTATATTTGGTGTACTATGATTATGTTATATTTTGTATGTTTTATGTCATGTATATTGGATATTATTAATATACTGTTTATAGCTGGGTATTACTTATAAGTTATATAATATATAGTATATTATATATATATTATTATATATATATTTTATATATATATTATAAATATTTATATATATATTTATTATTATTAATTAATTTATATTATTATATTTATATTATTTTTATATATATTATTTTTATATATATTCAATATATTTTTTAATTTATATTGAGTATTGATGTATATATATATGTTTATATTTTATATGTATAATATAGGATAGTATATTATATTATATTTATAGTAATGTATTTTAATGTATATGATGTTTTTTTTTATTTTATAATAATTATATATTATTTGTAGTTGAGGTGGTGTCATTGTTTTGATAGTAAAGTACGTGATTTGATAGTATTTTTATATGCATTATGTAGTTATTATTTTATATATTTTATTATATTATTTATTGATGAGTTTATGTGAGTATAGCGGGTATAGGTATGAGTATTTAGAGCTTATCTTAATCTGTTTATGTATTTATACGTAGTTGTTTTTTTTTATATATTA
>JABUQX010061751.1:97500-117529 GCA_015478945.1 Trachelipus rathkii
AACGCCTTTGAAGTTACAACAGATGAAGATTATGAGGTTGATCAAAAAATGAAAAATCATATTTCTGATAGGTGATAATATAATCTATGAAATATCATTTCCCTAAATGGGTAAAGGATCATGTCGCCGTTTCTACACTTAGGAAAAAATTACTCATCTTGGTGAACTCGAATAAGTTGAATTAATGCTTATGAGAGGAGTAATGCGAGAATACTTATACTATACTCATATCATATTATTATTCTATATATCATATCCCTCTATATATTATCTATATTATATATACTATTATTATATATAATATATATATATTTATATAAAACTATATATATATATATAATTATAATACTACTACTACTTTAGAGGGGGCAAAATTATACACTTAATGTAGTTTTTTTAATGTCTTTTATTTTCAACAAGATATAGCATGAACACTTACAGAAAAAGATTTCTTAGCTTTCTTAAAGGAGCATTATCATACGTGTTCCTAAATTTATTTTAATATCATCGTTTGCGTCGTTAAAGAAATATAACAGAGTGCGGAACCAATAAATATTTGCTAGCTCCACCCAAAAATATTCCGGCTCCGATTCCGACTCCACAGCCCTGGATAATAATAATAATAATAAAGTTAATAATAATAATAATAAAAATAATAATAATATAATAATAAATTACATAAACAATAATATCAAATAATAATAATAATAATAATAATAATTACATAATATAATATCGTAATTCAAGTACACACGCATTTCCAATAAAATATAATAATTTCAATTAATGCAGATAATAATAATAACAATAATAATAATAATAATAATAATAATAATAATAATAATAATAATAATAATAATGTGGCAGACTAGAAAATGCTTTGTTTCAAAGGCGGATTGGATTTCAGCGAAAAAAAAAAAGAAATTGTATTAACAATTTGATCAACTCCGAACCAGGGATAGAAAAGGGGTTAATTATATGAAAAGCACCAAAAGAAAAAGAAAGAAAGAAAAAAAAAAAGCAATTTAGGGTGAAAGAAGATTTCCAGATTTGTAAATTTGTAAAAACTTTTTTTTTTTTTTTTTTTAAATAAATTAATGAGAAATATTTTTGAATGATTTCACTTTTATTAATAATGGCTTTAATTTTGTTTTAGCTTTCATTTTAGATTTTCAAAAAAAAAAAAATAATAATAAATTAACTCACCCATGAAACTTTTATGTTTATTTATTTATTTATTTATTTATTTATTTATTTATTTATCTATCTATTTATTTATTTGTGCCTGTATCTTCTTGCTTATGTTATTATTATTATTATATTTTTGCATAAAAAAAGTATTTTAATCTCACCACCAAATTTTTATGACTATTTGCTTTGTATGTTTGCCTTTTAAAAAAGCACGATATATATATATGTCATATATATATACTATATATATATATATATATATATATATAGTCCTATATATATTATATTACTTATCTCTATATGCTTCTATATATACTAATTTATCTATGCGTTATACTAAAATACTCATATTCTCTATCTATCTGTTACATCCCTCTCTTATCATCCTATTTCTATCTACTTAATATATTTCTTTCTAATTATATAGTATATTATATATTAATATTAATATTATATATAATAATATAATATAATATATATATTTATTATTATATATATATATACTACTCTATTATATATATATTAAATATATAATTATATATTTATATATAATATATAAATATATATATCTATATATAATATATATATATATAATTAACATATATATATATAATATATATATATATATTAATTAATTATATATATAATATAATATATATTAATAATTAATTAATATATTTATATATATATAGTATATCTTTAAATATTACTATATATATATTTAATATTAATAATTAATATCTATATATTACTAATCTATATAATATTATATATATATAGTATATATTATTATCGTTTATACAACTTTTATTTATTGTTCTATTTATCTATATATATATTTATATATAAATATATCATATACTATATTTATATATTTATATATGTATATATTATATATAATATATTATATTATTTATATTTTTTACATATACTATATATATACACCTATATTATATATATATATATATATATATATATAATACTCTTTATATATATATATATACCTTCTTTCTTACATAATATATATCATATATATATCTAATTTTATATTATAACTCTATCTCTCGTTTATACTTCATCAATACTAGATATTATACTATATATAATATATCTATATATATTATATTATACTATCTATATATATATATATATATCTCATTTCATTCATCTAAGTACTCTCTATTCTTTTAGTTTTCTACCAATTGATCATTAATTCCATCTCTTATTTTTCATTTACTATCTATTACACTCACTCTTAAATATATATATATACTTATAATTCTATTTTCTCTCTACTACTATTATATATCTATATATAATTATATATTAGTATCCTATATATATTTATATATATATATATTATATATACTAATATATATGTATATAATATATACTTTACCTAGCATTATTTGGTTGTTTAAATTTATTTTGTGAATACTGTTGATTTTCCATTTCAACATTATTTAATTCTCCGCCTATTTCTGAAATTAAAGTATAATAAACTCTATTATTTAAAAAAAAAAAACTAACCAATTATTTTTTAATTTTAATACGCGCTCCCCAATAAAATCAATTCCCAATGAATAAAACTGGAGTGAAATTTTTAACGCGTCCTTCCCCAAACGCCTTCTAACTTTCGCTACTAAGGAACGAATCTGCATTCAACAGGTATTCTGTATGTATCTCGGTATATTTTCCTATAGACAACAAAATGTTTAAACACAGCTTAGCATTGCTTTGGTCATTTTTTTTTCTTTATTTTTTTTTGTACCTTGAAATATGGCCATTGGTAATTTCATTTTAGTTTTAGTACTTTGGTTAGAGATTTTTGAGAATGTTCGAATTGCAAGCAATTTTTTTTTTTTTTTTTTCTCTTCGTCTACTGTCTCTCTTGTTCTTTTGTTCTCGTTTCTTTTTCTTGATGTTTACTATTAACCTTCTTCTCTCTGATGAGAAACCACGTTCGAATTGCCAGCAATCATATATTATAAGTATATATATATATTTATAATATCTCTATATACATTTATGAGTATATACTTATACTTTTATTATATATACTTATTACTATATATTCTACTATTCTATATATTATATATACTATATATTATCCATATCTTCGTCATAATATACTCATTATTCCTACCTCTACTCTATATTTACTTATATCCTATTACTCTATAACTATATTTATCTACGAATTATTACTCACTTGTGGGGTTTTAAATTGGTTTCTTTATTCTTCTGTCAACATCCTGCGTCTAACCTTGGTATGTTTTGTATTTTTCTCAGGACTATTAAAGGCATATAATAGAAACTGGTCACATGTCCTGCACGACGATCCACTGTGAAAATTTGTTTTTTTTTTTCTTTCCCGTTAATCGCGCACCTGACCTCTCTGCACACAAAACGTTCTAGGCTATATATATTATATATTACCTATCTTGAATGATCTCATTGTCCTTTTCTCTATATATTCTATATGTATCACTTCCCTCTATCTCTTTCTATCTCTCTTCTACATATCATAATTTAACAACTATTATTGGTTAGTTTTAATAGGGACACAAAATTAAACCGGACAAAGGAACTGATTCTGCTTTGGATTCTAAACCGAAATATATTAGTGAAGAAAGAAGGGAAAATGAGCCTACTTTCAATTGGGGTATATTGGCTGTATGGGGAACACCCTTTTATATTGGACAACTACCCCATAATGATTTTAATTAAATTTCCCATGAAAAGGATGCAAGTGACTTGATAACAGGTAAGAAATATCCTTATTATTGCAACTTTGACACGGACCATACAAGCCAAGTATAGGTATCGGTCAAGGCTAATAATAGATAATATAATTGTATAATATATATATATAAATAATAATAATATAATATAATAATAATATTAAAATTATTAAATGTAAATATATTATATAATACAATTATAATTAATTAATAATAATTATATAATAATTAATATTAACTAATTATAAAAGTATAATATTAATATTAATAATAACATTTATACATAGTACTAATTAAATTATTAAATAATTGATAAATAATATTATAATTATATTATAAATCTAATATTGAAATAAATATATCTGCTAATATTAAATTATAAATATAATTATAAATGAATAATTTAAATAATTAAAATTAAAATATTACCTGGGAATTATCAAAGCAAAATTGTATCCAAAATATAACTCGTCTGTATACCTGCATTTATAAATAAATACATAAAATATATAATATACATGATAATAATAATTAAAATAATCATAATATAATAATATAAATAATGATACAATAATAATTTAGATAATCTATAATAAAATATAATTATTAAAATATATAAAAAAATTATAAAAATATGATCTAATATATCTTTCAATACTGACATTATTAGATAATAATAATAATATGATAATGAAAATAAATTAAATAAATTAAAATAATAATTTAATAATTAAATAATAATAAAATAATATTATATAATAATTAAATAAATATATAATATGAATATAATAATTAAGTTAATTATATTAATATAAATTAATATAATAAATAATAGTAAGTATTAAATATATAATATGAATAATAATAATAATAATCATAATATAAATAATAATTAAATAATAATAATAATTAAATAATAATAAATATATTATTAACCTGTATCATTACGAGAAGAAAAAGAATAGCACAGTAAAATCTTAAATTTTATTTTTCCTAAAAATGTAAAAAATTAAAATAACCTAAATGGTTGCTACTAAGTGATGAAAAAAAAATAAATTTAATTATTTTTTTTTAATTTTTTTTATATATGTAGAGATGTGGTTTTGGTGATACATACGTTGATTAATTATGAGAGCCCAATTATTCGTCTATATACATTATTTATTATATATGTTAATAAATATTAGTATTGAATAATATACTCTGCGACGTTCAGATTATAAACATACACATAATATATATATATATACTATATATATATAGTTACAGGAACTTACATGTGTCTCTTACAGCCAAGTCCATGTTGGCAAAGCTTGTTATACATTTTATGTAATTTGATAATTAAATAATAATAATAAATATAATAATATATAATTAAAATATATAATAATATAACAATATTATTATATAATAATAATTAAATAATAAAGATTCTAAATAATACTTAGGTATAAATATATAAATACATTAAATAAATAATAAACTACTACTTAATACTACTACTATAGACAACCTTAATATTAGATAAAGTAATTATATTTATATATTTTATATAATTTGATATTACTTATTTAAATGTATTGTACTACTCTACATAGATTAATTATAATTCTTTTGATTTATGATTTTTACTATTATTATTTTATTATTATTCATTATAATATTATTATTAATTAATTATCTGTAACATTTGTTCTGGTAACTTTATTATATTATTTATTAATTTTATTATTATTAATTACATTGTGGAGTACGAAGGCCATAATATGCTTTGAATATATATATATAAGAAAAACGTTAAGTATGTTTATTTTATATTAGTTAAATTTTAAAATTTTAACGAAAGATCTGAGAACTGGATGGTTGCTCGAAACATTGTATCTTGGGAAGGTTAATTTATATCCACTCATGTAATCCATTCCATATTGCATTATGAGATGAACTAGTACTTAGCTCATTATAACCGGATATATGTGAGAATGAATTTTTGCTTTCTTGTCTATGCCAAGTAGAATTTGTGCTACGGAGAATTGTTTTATTTATTACCTTAAGATATCGTTCAGCACAATAATGTTTAGTTATCTATAATAAAAAGCTCATCTTGTAATAATTTCATTAATAACTACTTTAATATAATAAAATGTAAATATTAAGATATATCTCTCTTAATGCACATTAATAATCAATAATTAAAGTATGTAATAATATAATAATATAATTAATAATTTAAGATAATAATAATTAAATTAAATTAATTAATTAATAATAATAATAATTAATAAATGAATATAATAATATAATTAAATATTAAATATTAATTATAATTAATAATTAAATATATATATAATAATAATAATGCATATAAATGTTATAAGAAGAATATGAATAATAATAATAATAATAATAATTAATAATTTAATATAATAATTAATATTATTAATAATTAATATATATAATAATAATAATATATTTTATAATAAATACTAATAATAATGATAATAATAATATAACAATAGATAATAATTTTATAATAAAATATAATAATAATAATTATAAAAAAATACTATAACTTTAATATAATAATAATTAAAGTATATATATATATAAATAAATTAATAATTAATATAATAATCTTAATATAATAATAAAAATTAAAGATAATGTATAATTCAAATCATTAATAATTATACAAATAATATAATATAATAATAATAATAATAATAATATATATAATAATAATATCATAAATAATAATAATAATATAATTATAAAAATAATATATAATTATAATTAATATATAATATAATTAATAAATAAAAATAAATAAAAATAATAAAAATAAATATAATTAAATAATTAATATAAAATAATAATAATAATACATAATAATATAAATAATATAATAATATATTAATAAAAATAATATTAAATAATAATAAAAATATAATAATATTATTTATAATATACATAATAATATAATATATATAAATAATATAATAATAATAATATAATGAATTAAATATTATAATAATAATAATAATAATAATAATTAATAATAATAATATAATAATAATAAAAATAATAAAAATTAATAAAATAATCTATAAAATATAATTAATAATATAATAATAATAAATAATAATTATATATAGTAATATGATATATTTAATAATAATTCTTTTTTAATATATTAAATACTCTTTCTAAATATAATTAAAATATAATACATAAAATAATCAATAAATAATGAATATAATGTAAAATATAGTTTAATAAAATTGATAATAAATTAAATTAATATAAAATAATATATAATAATAATATATTAAAATTAATAATACATAATTAGAATAATAATTAATTAAATAATTAAATAATAATATAAATGGTTAATAATAATAATAATAATAATGAATAATTATATATAAATAATAATCATAATTATAATAATAATGACATTTCGTAAATTTTTGTTAAGTTTTTGCTTATTTTTTGGAGACTTTATTAAATAAGAAATGTATGGTATAGGTGGTCAAAAGATTTGACTCCTGCTAACTATAGATTATATAAAAATTGTTAGTAACTACTAATTTTGGTCTTTTACTAACATGTACGACATTTCGATTCCGACTCGTGGCTCAAACCCTAAAAATTTTCAGTATCCAACTCTATATAAATACCCTGATAAATATATTAATATATATATTATATATAATATATATATATTATATATTATATTTATATATAATAATATATATATATATATCATATAATATGTATTATATAATATATATATATATTATATAGTATATATTAATATTATATATATAATATATAATATATATATATATTAATAGTATATATAATATATAATTATATATATAATGATATACTATATATATTATGTAGATATATATACATAGCACAACCAGCAGGTGACTGGATTCCAGGAGCCTGGATGCTGGAATCTGGAATGTTTTATTAATTATTTTTCAGATCCGATTGTACTATTTTTAATCTGTCAGATTTTTTATAATTTTCGGAGCGCTTGATCGGAGCCGGAGCGGAGCCCGCGAGCCTTGATGACGTTTGTTTATTTACAGGCGTTTTTATTTTCCGAGAGATTTCAAGGCGTTTTTTAACGCTTGAAAAGCGTTCAAAATTGGAGGTGTTTATCCGTGAGAGTGGGTTGATCGTGCGTTTGTTCTGAGGTTTTGGATCGGTCAAACCCAAGTCCAAATAATGCTGCCGACATAGACTTGGAAATTCGTAGGTAGTCGTCGCGATTAGTTGGTGCTTGAGGTGGTCCATCTACTGGTTTGTTTGGGTCAGGAGGAATAAGTCCGTTTATGAAGGTTTGTGGGGTTTGGAAAACAAGGGAAATCAAGTCAAATACGCATGACTTGGAAATTCGAATAAGGTTCGTTAAAGAATTTTGAACAGAATGAGGTTTGAAGGGTCAATCCATGGGCTTTTTGGGGTTCGGGGGGTAAAGCACCGTTTTTTTTTGAGGTAGTGAGCGCGTTTGGAACAGAAAATTTATTAAGGATTAAAATGCCGACCATGACTTGATTGAATTTCGTAAAGGTCGGTCAGATTTTTGCGCGTTTGAAGGTTATGTTAAGTATGGTTCTTCTTAAGTCGGGAAGATCGAAGTAATCATGATGATCGTTTGAGTCATAATGAAGCTAGGGAATTCCAGCGAGGTCAAAGGCCGGCATGCCTTTGGCTTTCTCTGAATTACTAGTTTTAACACTTTTGATCTGGTCAAATTAAGGGTACTTAAGGGTGGTGAGATCCCAATTTTCTTTGAAGGTCAGTTTGGCCAAATATTTGAAGTTTAGAAGGGCTAAGGAATACAGTCTTATAACATACACTTTTTTCTTCAACACTCCCAATTTAAGAATATGAGTTTCTAGTGGCTTGTCTCCTTCAAACTTGGCTCACCATATTATTGCGGGTGATGTCACCTCATTGTAGACAAGGTTACGTCCCCCGTGCTCACCCCAGAGGGTGCACCTCCCCCTAAAAAAGAAAGAAATGAGAAATATTTTGGAAAAGGTTGAAATTTGAAGAAAGGATTCAGAGTCGGATTTCTGGAAAGAATCGGGTTTGGAATCAGAGGATTTGACAAAGGCACCGGTGCTGGACCCGGTGCGGTGCCTAGTTAGTAACATTCGTTTAATAATACATACTGTTCACATGTTTACATAAATGATTCTGTTCTATCATGTAATATGTCAATTTCAAATACAACTTGAAAGAATAACTATTGTCTTAGCGACATTAGTCATTTCAATGATATTTTGATTTTCAAATCACAACTGCATGTTATAAACTACTATATCTTATTAGATTTCCAATTAATTGAAAAATATTTGATTGCTATTTTTTAATTAGTTTAATTTCCAATTTTTACTTTATTGTATAATCAATTTTTTTTTTTTTTTTATTTTTTTATTTTTTTTTTTTTTTATTTTTTTTTCTTTTTTGTTTAATTTTTTTTTTTTTTTTTTTTTATTTTTTTTTTTTTTTTTTTTTTTCTTTGATGTTTTACCATTTCCTTTATTTTATTAAATTTAAATATGTTCAAACTTTATTTTTTTTTATAGTTTAACTTATTTTATTTAGTTAATTTTTTTTTAATTCTTTTGACTTTTCTTTCTCTATTTGGTAATTTGGCTATTTCATCATAAAACTAATCCTGAAATAATTTCTGCATTTAAAAATATTTTTGTATTTGACCCAAAATTAAAACTAATTCTTTTATGTTTATAAAACTTATAAAATATTACAAATTAAAAATACCCTAGTTCAGTAAATCAGTAAATTCAGTAAGATGCAAACCTGCCATATAACCCATTCATGTTCTGTTGATCTATTGATCTATTTTGATTCTATTGACTATCGATCTATTTGATTTCAAAAGTCATCATTTTTGTATAACATAACACAAAAACTTTATTATTATCGAATTTTATTTTCATTTCTTTAATACTTTTCGTTTGTTTACTAATAAAATGTTTATTTAATTCATTTTGAAATTCTCCTTAAAAAAACAACATTTTTAGAATTTTCTTACGATATTCATTATAAAGCAGTAAAGTCAGTACCCAAATTATACATCAAGTAAATCAAACTATCCTCCATAAGCTCATACCCCCAACCAATCCATGATCTATTGATTCTATTGATACTATTGATTCTATTGATTATTGATCGTAGTTGTCTATTTGATGTCAAGTCATATTTTGTATAACTATAACACACAAAACTTTATTTTTTGTAGGTTATCTTCATTTAACCTTTCTGTATTTTATCATCCAATAACTGATTGTATAAATTCTTTAATGTATATTTAAATAAAAAAAATTTACATATTTTACATTACCTTACATACCGTAATCAGTAAATCAGTAAATTCAAACTACCCTCCATAACCTACCTTCATACCCTTCCATGATTCTAATTGTTTCACCTTAACGCCATTATTGAGATCTATTGACTCTATTGATTCAACTCATATTTTGTTTAAAAATATAGCTCCCACAAAACTTTTATTTTATTTTTTGTTTGTTTACTTTAGAACGCTTTTTCGTTTTTTTACTCCATAAAGAATTTTATTTTTATTAGTCTTGAAATTTTGCTTTAAAAGTATTTTATGTTTTTTTACGATATAAATAATTTTTTTTTATATTTTGATAAGTTAAAAAAAATTTACATTTTACATACCTTAAAGCACTAAATCAGTTATAATCAGGTTAAATCCAAACTGCGCTCTCGTCATAAAACCCGCCGTCGATACTATGTCACCCTTCCTGTGATTATATTCTGGGTTGGGACAGCTGTAGAATCTTATTGAATAATTCTATTGATCTATTGGAATTCTCAAAACGGTCATTATTCTGTAGTATAACAAGAAACTAACAATATAAAAAAACTTAATTTTTTGACAATCGTTTGTTTTTTTTTAAAAAAAAACTACGTTTTTTATAATCTAAAATGATTATTCTATGTTGTTGTTTTATGTTCTTTAAAAACAATTTTTGCTTCGAGTTATAGAAAACTTGGTCCTACCCTATTTATAACTTCAATTTATTTGAAACTCCATTGGGGAATTACAAGATCTTAACATTTTTTTTTCTTCTAGCTTGGTTTTGTCTCGTCCATTCTATGATCTATTATCTTTTAATATTCAATTGTTCTATTGATTAAAAATTATTGTATTTTATGAAACATAAGAAAAATGACCTTATTTATTTTTTGATTGAGTTCTCGTTTTGAATATTTTCATTTTGTTATTAATAATTATTTTCCTGATGTTATTTTTATTTTCTTCGCTGTTTTCAAATATTTTGTTTTAAATAAATATTTATTCTTTTTAGTGTTTGATAAACATTTAAATGCATATTTCATACCTTAAAAGGCAGTATATCAGCTAATCACCTAAAACTCAAAACTGCCCTCCATAACCTCGATAACCTTCTTGTGATCATTGATCCTAATTGGATCCTATTGATTCTAATTTGATCTATCTGGATTCAATGTCATAATTATGAGGGTAGTAACATACCACAACAAAACGTTTATTTATTTTTGTATTGATTCTCAAAAAAATCGATTTTTCGAAAAATGAATTTTCCTGATGTTTTTATATTTTCCTTTAAAATATTTTGTTTATTAAAAATTATTAATTTTATGTTATTATAACTTAAAAAAAATTTGCCATATTTAACATATAACCTTATCACGAGGTGTGCTGTTAAGAAGTTCATTCAGCGGTAAATTCAGGGTAAAATCAAGCCTGTATCTGCAGGCTATTCGGTTCCCCCTAACCTCTTTCTTGTGATCTATTGATCTATTGGGATAACATTCATCCGCACAAGGTCATATTTGTATAACATAACAACAAAGGAAAAAACTTTTATTTTAATCTTTTTTAAGTTCACAGGCACAGCAAACTCATTATGTTTTTAATACACTGAATAGTAATTTATTTATTTTGTTTGTTATATTTTCTTTAAAGATTTAGTTGGTACTTTGTTAATTTTAGAATTTACTATATAGATTAGGTTGTGTGAGTTATAAAACGTTACAATATTTACATACCTTAACGTCAGTAAATCAGTAAATTCAGTAAATTCAAACAGTGTAAAGGACCAGACTATCACCCGAATACCTACTCCTTGTTTTCTGTGGATCTATTGCACCTCTATTGATGGATCTATTGGAATGGTCTATTGATGACTATTGATGCTATTGACTTCAAGTCAATTTTTGTGATAACATAACACAATAAAACTTTTTTTTCAAAATTTTTGTTTTGTTTCTTTAAAAACAAACACTGTTTTTACTATAAAAAATTTATTTTATTTTCTGTTTTTTTGTATTGTTCAATACATTTTGTTTTATACTAAAAATTTTATGTCCTTTTTATGTTTATGAGCTTAAAAAAGTTGATGTGCATATTTTACAATACACCTTAAAAAAGAAAACAGTAAAATCAGTAAAATCAGTAGAATCAAACTGCCTCCTACACTCAATATACCTCTGTGAATCTATTGATTATGTATTGATCTATTGATTATTGAATCTAGTTGATTATATGTCATATTATTTTACCTCTTTTATTTGTAAAACCTTTTATTTTATTTTTTCATTTTCTTTTGTTTTTTTTAGAAACATTATAGTGTTTTTACTAATTCAATAACTTTTTATTTTTGTTATTATTTTCTTGTAAATATTTTGTTTTTTACTGAAAAATAATTATTCTTTGTATTTGTTTTATAACTCATTAAAAAAATTGCCACTATTTACATACCTGGATGACGCTAAAGCAGTAAGTTCAGGTAAATCAGTATAATCAAACTGTTTATCCACAAACCTCCTACCTTGCCTCGTGATCTTTATTGGTTCTTAGATTGGAGTTCTGTATCTTGATTCAAGTCATATTGTGAATTAACAAATCACAAAACTTTTATTTATTTTTAGTGTGTATTTTATAACTAATATTTATTACGGTTTTAGAATATAAAAAAGTTTATTTATTTTGTTTAATTTGTTTTTAAAAAATATTTTAGTTTTTAAATCTACGGTTAAATATTTATTTTTATGTTTTAGAGCTATATATAAATTTGCATTTTATCAGCTACTGTTAAAGGCAGTAATCGAGTGAAGAAGGTCAGTAAAGCAAGGTAATCAGTATCAGGTAAAACGCAGGTTTAGCATCGAGCTAGAAAGATATTCAGTAAAGCTCGATGGTAGAATCAGTAAATCGAGAAATGCTGAATCCGACTCGCTGATACACGGGAGCCACTGATTTCTTTGTTGATTCATAGCTGATTAAGGTTTGACTATATTGAATCCTAGATGTGATTCGGTTATCTCAGAATTTGATCTATTTGATTTCAATATTTTAATTTTGTATAACAATAACACACAAAGAACTTTTTAATTTTAACGCCTTTTGTTCTTTAAAAAATTGATTTGTTTAACATAAAGGATAAGTTATTTTATAAGATTATTTTTGTTTATTGTTAAATGTTTTGTTTTTACTAAAAAAAAATTATTCTTTTTTTTATGTTTTATTATTTACTTTTAGAAAATAGTTGCACTTCATTTTACATTACGCTTAAAGCAGTGATAATTTAGTTCAGTAGAATCAGTAAAAAGTCAAACCACTGTGCTCACATATACCCTCGATAACCTTGACTGTTGATATATTGATCTATTGATTATTGATCAAAGTCATATTTTGTATAACAAACAAAACAAATTTTTTTTATTTTGTTTTGTTTCTGCTTTTTAAACTTTGTTCGTATTTTTTCTACACAAAAAATGTTTATTCGTTTTTTTGTTTTTATAACTTAAAAAATTTTACATTTTACCATAATAACCTTAAGAACAGTAATCAAGTCTTCTGATCAGGTAATGTCAAAAGAGAATACTGCCCCGCCATACCCCTCTCTACCTCTTTCTGTGATTCTATTGATTATGTTGATCTAGATTGACTGTGCTATTGATCTATTTTGATTCAAGTGTATTTGTAATGAGAGACACATAACCATCTAAAAGTTTTATTTATTTTGTTTTTCTTTTATTTTAACATGATGTTTTTATCTGAATTTAAAAAAAATATTTTTTTCCTTTTTCATTGTATATGAATACCTGTTGATATTTACTATAAATACATGTATTGCGGTTTTGTATATGTTGTATAACTTAGAAAAAAATTTAAACATTTTTTACATTACCTTAAGGGCAGTAGTCAGTTAAATCAGTAAATTTCAAAGGAACTGTATCAATAGCTAAACCCTTCGCTACTTCAGACTATTGATCCTATTGATGCTATTTGGGATCTATTGTGATCTAATTGGTTGGGTTCAAAGTCATATTTGTATACTATGACTATAATAACTTTAAAATTCTATTGTGCCTGTGGCTGTTGTTGTGTTGTTTGTTTGGTTGTTGTTGGTTGTTGTTGTTGCTGGAATGCAAAATTTTATTAAAGTCAGAGTTTAAATGAAAATATAATCAACACTTTTTCAATCATATCTCCTAAAATATTAATTTGTTAATTTTTATATAGAACTTGTAATTTGAAAACTAAACAGAAACTTTACAATTATCATCTGTGGCCAGCCCAAATGACAATACAGGGCAGGTGCGTTAACGAAGGGTAATAAATTAAAGTTTCAAGAACTTACCAGAGGAAGACGAGGCATAGCAAATCCAATCTTAACTATAGCACACAAATCGCTCAAAATAAATTATATTATTAATTGAATTTTGATTCATTATTTTATTCATCAGTTTATACTCTTCATTAATTATATTAGTTTATTATTATTTATTATTCTTATTCATTATTTATAATCAACTAATTAGGTGTATATGAAATAATGTAGTAGCTGAACCAATAACAAATGAGACCTTAATCCACCATACAGACACACACATCATTCCGTGTACACACGACACAACGATGAACACACATACTGATTAGTGTGGTTGGGATGAAGTTAAGCGATTTTAACAGCCACACATACGACATTACAAGTCATCTACACACACACACAGGTGCCACAATAAATATAGACACTTTAGACTTAATGCAAGCCATGAATGATTCAGTAAAGGATAGTACGATGATTGTATGTGCTGTGCTTAGGTAATACGTGTCTATATTTATTGTGATGTGTGTGTGTATGTGTGTAATGTGTGTATGTGTGTGTGGTGTGTGTGGGTGTGTGTGTGTGTGTAATGGTGTGTTAGGTTTTGTTATGTTCATATACATATATTTAGTTGATATACATAATAATAATAATAATAATATTATATATAATATAATAATAATAATATAATAATAATAATAAATATAAATAATAGATAATAATATCACATATATAATATTGATTACCTATTCAATATAAGGATGTTTAGTAAGATTGAGATTGCTATGCCTTCTTCTGCTGGAAAGTTGAAACTTTTAATTTTAGTTTACCTTGTTTAACGAATGCTCGTATGTTCATTTGGGCAGGGATTGATATGTATTTCATTTTGTGAATGTTTTATAACAGGACAATCTTCCTGGAAAAATTTAAGATATATTTTAAGGAGTGAATGTTTGCAAAAGTGTTGTATATTTTCATTACTTGACGTATGAATATATTTTAGCAGCACAACACCAACAGCAACAACAACAACAACAACACAACACAACAGCCACGCAAAAGACATTGATTCTTTATGTTATGTTATATCAAAATATGACTTGAACCAATAGATCACATAGATCATAGATCATAGAAGTCAATAGATGCATGGAAGGGTAGGAGGTTATGCTGGATACAGTTGATTTACTGTTTACTGATTACTATTTAAGGTATGTACAAAATGTAAATTTTTTATAGTTATTATCGTTAAAGAATAATTTTTTTAGAAAAAAACAAAAAATTAAAAACAAATGAAATAAAATAATAAATTTTTATATGTAAAAACCAGATAAATATGAAACAGAAATAAGACAAAATAAAATAAAGTTTTTGGTGTTATGTATACAAGATGACGACTGCAATCAATAATTTCGATAAGGAATTCAATAGATACAATGTATGATCACAGAGGGTAGGAGGGTATGGGTAGGGCAGTTTGATTATACTGATTTACTGATTTACCTGTTTTAAGGTATGTAAAAATGTAGATTTTTTTAAGTATAAACAAAAAAGAATAAATTTTTGTAAAAACGAAAAGTTTAAAGAAACAACAAAATAATAAAAGTTTTTTGTGTTATGTTATAGAAATATGACATGACATGATTTTAACAAAGAATCAATATATCACAGAAGGGTATGAGGGTATGGAGGCAGTTGATTTACTGATTTACGATTTACTGCTTTAAGGTATGGTAAAATGCAAATTTTTTAACCTTGCCGCATAAAAAGAAATAAATGTTTTAGTAAAAACAAAACTATTTAAAACAAATTAAACAAAATGAATAAATTTTTATAGTAAAAAAAAACAAGATGTTTAAAGAAACAAAACAAAATATGAAATAAAGTTTTTTGTTGTTATGTTAACAAAATATGACTTGAATCATATAGATCAATATAGATCGATAGATGCAATAGATCAATAGATATGTAAAGTATTCAGCAAAGGTTATGTAGGGGTATGGAGGGCAGTTATTGACTTTACTGACTGTTACGTGATCTTACGATTTACTGATTAACTGACTTTAACTGGATTTACTGTCTTACTGGTTTACTGTATTGTGAGCTGATTCTACTGCCTTTAAGGTATGTAAAATAATGCAAAAATTTATCTTTGTAAAGTTATAAACATAACGAATAAGAATGTTTATGTAAGAAATAAAATATTAAAAACAGACATTAAACAAAATAAATAAATTTTTATAGTAAAAAACGAAATTTTTAAAAAGAAACAAAACAAATTAAGAAACGTCGTATCTGTTTTTTACGTTTTGAGCAAAATTATGATCTCTCATTTTGATCATAGGTTGAAACTGTTTCTATACTAAAAATTAGAAGTTCAATAGATCAAGGAAGGGTAGGAAGGGGTAGCTGGATCTATCGAGTTTTGTATTTTACTTTGGGAATTGTATCGTGATTTATTGTGCGTGTGTAGAGGTATGTAAGATATTGCAAAATTTATAGTTAAAACATAAAAGAGCATTAATTTTTTTTATAGTAAAACAAAATTTTAGAAAAAAAAACAAATAAAATAATTTTTATAGTAAAAACATAAATGTTTAATAGAAACAAACAACATTGAATGACAGACTTTGTGTTATGTATAACAAATTATATGCTTGAATCAATAGATCACTAGATGAAATAATAAATAGAAATCAATAATACCCTTTTGGGTATGAGGGTATGGAGGGGCAGTTTGATTTATGATCTACTTGATTTACTTGTTTTTAAGGTAATGTAAATATGCAAATTCTGATGAACCTCATATAAACAAAAAACTCCAACTTCTTTAGTAAAACAAAATACTTTTAAGAAAATGAACTAAAATACATAAATTTTGTTTAAATAAAAAAACATAATGTTTAATGAAACAAAACAAAAATTAAATAAAAGTTTTGTGTTATGTTATAGCAAAAATATGACTTGAATCAATAGATCATGAGATCAATAGATCAATAGATCAATAGATCACAGAAAAAGGTAAGGAGGGATAGCTGTTACAGTTTGATTTAACTTATTTCTGATTTACTGTTTTGTAGGTATGTAAATATGCAATTTTTTAAGTTAGTAGAAACATTAAAAAGAATAAAATTTTTTTAGTAAAAAAAATATTAAAGAAAATAAAACAATAATAAATTTTATCATAGTAAAAACATAATGTTTAAGAAACAAAACAAAATAATAAAAGTTTTTGTGTTTATGTATATACAAATATGATTGATCAATAACAGATCATATCAATAGATCACAGAAAGGGTAGGGAGGATAGCTGGGATAACAGTTTGTGATTTACTCGGAATCTTACTGATTACTCTTTAAGGTAATGTAAACATATATCAATTTTTTTAAGTTATAGAACATAAAAAGTAATAATTTTTAGATAAAACAAAAAATATTTAGAAGAAATAAAACAGAAAATAAATAATTTTTATATAAAAATAATTGTTTTAAAGAAAACAAATTAACAAATAAATAAAAGTTTTGTGTTATTGTTTATACAAAATATAGACATCTGAATCACAATAGATCAACTAGATCAATAGATTCAGTAGATCAATAGATCACAGAAGGGTATGAGGGTTAGCTGGATTGGTTTGTTACTGTTACTGATTTACTGCTTTACAGGTTTAATTATGCAAAATTTTCAAGTTATAAACATAAAAACGAAAATAACTTTTTAGTAAAGCAACAAATAGTTTAACACGAAAAGAAAAATCAAAATTAAATAAATTTTTATTAGTAATACAAACAAAAATGTTTAAGAAACAAAACAAAAAATACAATAAAGGCTAAAAGAATAATCAATAGATCAATATGACTTGAATCAATAGATCGTTATAATTGTTGTAGTCAAGCTAGATGCAAGTTCCTTTTTTCAGATTAGGTGAGATCATGGAGAGGAGGCTAGGAGGACTCAGCTGGACACATGTTCTTGATTTACTCTGCATTTACTGATTTTACTCGCTTAAGTCACGTAAATAATGCAAATATTTTTTAAGTATATAGTTTTTGTCAATACAAACGACACTCATATAACGGTAAAACAAAAATTATTTAACAAGAAAATAAAACAACATAAATACGGAATTTTTTATAGTAACTAACCATATATGTTTAAAGAAATCCACAAAAAAATAAATAAAGTTTTTTGTGTTTGTTATACAATATGACTTGAATTCAAATAGACTTCAATAGATCAAGTAGACTCAATAGCATCAATAGATCCAGAAGGAGTATAGAGAGTTATGGGGGCAAGTTGTTATATTTTACTCGCGTGTTGATTGTACATTTGTGGGCTTTGTTGGGGATGTATTGTCGGAAAATTAATCTGCCTCTCCTTGGGACGACCATCTGAAATCTGCGTTGGGTTAGGTGTGGGTGGGTTTGCCTCTTTTTACATAAAAGATAACTTTTATAGTCGAACAAAATCTTTTAAAAGTGTGTCTACGCTGAATAAAAAACAAATAAATAAAATTTTTATAGTAAAAACGAAAAGTTTATAGAAACAAACAAAAATAAATAAAAGTTCTTTTTGAGAGCTATTTACTAAAAAATATGAGTTTGAATCAATAGATCAAGTAGATCAATAGATCAAAATAGATCAATAATTATGGAAGGGTATGAGGGTATGGAGTACAGGTAGGTTTTGATGTATTTTTCTTATGTTGGTGTGGTGGGTTATGTTGCTGTTGATTTCTTGCTTAAAGGTATGTATATAGTAATTTTTTATTTGAGTTTTTATTATCACATAAAGAATAATTTTTTGTAACAAACGAAAAGTTTAAAGAACAAACAAATACATTAAGAAGTTTTTTGTGTTATGTTATCAGAGATGATACTTGAATCAATAGATCAAATAGATCAATAGATCAATAGATCAATAGATCAATAGAGTATGCTGGCATTGGGTATGTGGGTTGGAGGGTCAGTTTGATATTTTGACCTGATTTAACTGATTACTAGGCTTTAAGGTAATTTAAAATGCAAAATTTTTTAAAAAAGTTTAAAACATCAAAGAATAAACATTTTTGAAGTACAAAAATGTTAGAAATAAACAAAAAACAAATAAATAAAAGTTTTGTGGTTATGTTAATACAAACTACTGACTTGAAAAAATATTACTTGATTCATTAGATCAATAGATCATAGATCAATAGATTAATAGAAGGGAATGAGGTTATGGAGGGCAGTTTTGATTACTGATTTACTGATTACTCTTTAAGGTATGTAAAATGTATTTTTAAGTTATAAAACATAAAATTGAATAATTTTTTAAGTAAAACAAAGATTTTAAAAAGAAATTAAACATATAATAATATAAAACAAATAAAATATATAAGAAAGAAAAAATCTAAAAATAAAAATTACAACTAAATAATA
>JABUQX010061752.1:0-38678 GCA_015478945.1 Trachelipus rathkii
CTCTCAAACATTGATTAACAGATCTGGAGTTATGGAAGAACGGCATGTTTTCATTCTGGCGTTTCAACTCGCGTATAAATTGTGGGTCAGCCCATGAGGGAATAAATCGCATGGGCGACGCGGGGACCGGGGGCCAAGATATATATGAGGTCTCTGTCTGTCTGGCTTCGAGAAGCGCGAGACCCAACGAAGCCGTGGCGATTCAAGTCGTTCACCACGCTCGCACGTATTTATGACTCCAATGCGGGAGGGGCTCCATCTTGCTGGCATATAAAGTTTACCGCTTCATCCTCTAATAATTGTGGAAAGATCATTTGTTGTAACATATCGAGATAGGCCACCCCTGTTACGGTTGCTTCTGCGAAAAAGAAAGGTCCGTAGACCTGGCGTCGGGATATGGCGCAGAAAAAGTTACCTTTGGGGAATCACGTTCGTGTTCTACAAGTTCATGCGAATTTTCAGACCCCAGATACGAAAATTATGGGCATTCACCTTACCCTGAGATGAAAGGCTGGACTCATCGCTAAACCAGCACTAGCACGATTCTAGAAGGTCACGTGTCGACCTACACTGCACAGGCAAAGGTTAACCGTAAGGCATAGTCGTCGGGCTTTAAAGCATGTGGTACATACTGCAACCGGTATGCACGCATGTGTAAACTTTTCCTTAACACCTTCCACAACGTCCGTCGTTTGTGGCACCTTCAGTTCGTGACTTGCTCTCCGAATGGATTTCTTAGGATTATGAAGGAACGAGGCCCTGATACCGGTTCCAGCATCCTGAAAGTCAGCTTTGGGCCGTCTGTATCTGTCTTGCCTTACAAACGATAATCGCATTAGTTGCAAAATTGCCCTATACCATCGCGCCGAATGCTTTTGCCACATGGAGGGTCACATGGAACCGTAAACTATACGCACGTTGATCGGTATTAACAGATTCACACTTAGCGAAATGTAGGGACACAGAAAGCTTTTTACGCTCAGGACTCGCCCATGTCAGTATGTGGCGCATGCCACTAAGAAGAACTACATCTTAATGGCGCGAATGCGCGCATGGCGTATGTCGACCTATCAGGAACACGTTCTGTGGCGCAAGGGCATATTCGAAACTATGCAAACTTACTGCTCACTTTGATTATGATATAATAGTGGATATTGGTAATTATGCTGTTAATAATACAGCATTGAAACTGGGACATTCTTCTTACGGCACCCGGTATTGAGTACTAAGTTAGAGGTATTTTACTGCTTGGAAGTTTCCTTCGGCCAAGCGCAAAAGAGCCTCTGCTATAACGGTCAAGCCTAATTAATTTGTCTGATAAGCCTAATATCATTATTATATTGTTAGGATATATTTAATAAAAGAAAATTAAACAATAATTATTACTATCCTAATATTGTGAAGACGGTTACACGTTAACGATTAACGTTAACTTCGCTACATTCTTTACCGATAAACAGCTTTAATGATTAACGTCGTTTAACATTTTTTGTTAACGATTAAATATTAACGACGTTAACTTTTCTCAATTATAACGGTGGCCCACCTTTGTATATAATATATATTATATAGTACAGCTTTTCTATTGAGGGCATATTATATATATATATATATATATTATATATATATATAATATATATATACTGATATATATATAATATATATATATATTATATATATATATATATAATATATATATATATATATATATGTCTTCCTTAAAATTTTCCGCTGATTCCAAATAGTTATATTGGCTATGATAAATTTTTTTATGTTTATCAGAAGTTTTCAAGTTAAAACTTCTTTATTTCGGAGTAATTCTTGTAATTCGGTGGCTCACGTGATAAGTTAGGTAGGTTATGTTAAAGATTTTTGTTACGTTTTTGTTAAGAATTCCCATGTTCAATGTTAAATTTACTTTGAAGTTTGGGTAAAGTAGACAAGTTTGAAGTTTTTTAGGTCAATGTTAACCGTAGTTTTACCCGTGACAATTTATTTCTCGTTAGAGTGATAGATAGTTATTTTATGGTACATTTTTGTAAAGTTTCGTTAAATATTTTTATGATAGAGAAAATTAGCACAGATATGTTAGGGTTATGTTGGAAAAGTAGGTTTAGGGTTTTTTTTAAAAGATTTTGAAAAGTAGGTTTAGGTTAAGTTTTGTAAGGTGTTTTTAACTACTTTGTAGGTATTATGCAGTGAATTTTGTTATTGCAAACTGTTTATTCACACATAAGGTGTGTTAGGAATGTCATTTTTATGATATAAATATTAAAGAATAAAAAGATTTTAATAATATTTATGTTGAAATCATACATAAGAACTTGGTTTTTATGCAATGTTTTTAATAGCATTGACACTAAAATATGACTTTATTCACTTGTTGCTATTATTTTTAATTAAAGAATTAAAAATTTAGGAAAAACAAAAAATGTTTTTAATAAATATATGTTATGCTCTTACAAAAAGAACTTATTTTGTTATATTTTTGCTTAATACATGGCAAAAATATGACGTAAAGCAGTAAGTCAATAGAGCAGGCCCTGGTATGGCAGGGGTATAGAGGGGGAGTGCTAGGCACTTGCCTTACTGCTTTACTGCTTTACTGCCATAGGGTCAGTGAGGTACATGTTTCTTAATAAAATTTCTTAAAATTTTAGCAAAAACAATTTGTTTATAAACAAAATAAATAAAATTTATATAAATAAAAGTTTTAAAATACTTTTTTAAGATAAATAAATAGAATTTTTATAAATTAAAAGTTTTATAATAATTTTTAAAACAATAAAATAAAAATTTTTTAAAATTAAAAAGTTTTAAAATAAATAAAATCTTTAGGTTTTCTACTCTACGGACTAAATATAAAATTTAACATGACATGAATAGTAAATGTAAATTAAACTATGAAATAAAATAATTTAGAAGGAAACAAGATGCTAATATTAATAAATGGAAAAAAAATAACCATCTTAGCCTTCAACAGGAAAATTTTACTTTAACTCTAATTTAGCTTTAACTTTAACTCTAACTCTAACTACTTTAACTTTAATTCTAGCTTTAACTTTAAATGATGAAACAGGTTTCAGAGTGAATAAAATGCATCAGTTTGAAATAAAAATGAATGAAATCTATGTAGATAACTGCAATAACAAACACACACGTACAGCATACACCACACACACACACACAGCACACACACCACACAAAATACACACACACACAACACACCACACGACGAGATAGACACACATCTTTGTACATGGGCTTGATATAGCACATATATAAACAGTAAGTCGAGTGCAAGCTTTGACTCGAGCGCCTTAGTTGTGCAACATTTGAGATGCCATTGTTTATCGAAGCACTAAATAGAGTACCACTAAGTTCCTCTGTGTTAAGTTTCATATTATTGTGCAACATAGGACTGTTGTTAGAGCTTACGTCTATGTATTTAATGAACTTATCGCCCTTAAAAATTTCAATCTTTAATGCGTAAACTCCGTTTTGGGGTTCCGGCGCCGCCATTCTCTATATGAGGTCCTAGACAACCTTTGAGCGTATAAAACGTAGTGTAATTCATTGGGCTCTACATTCACTGAAACGTATATAAATACCCATGAGCTTATGGTGCTCGTGTACTGTTTATCTAACCTTCAGCACCGCACCGGCCCCCGACCGGTGCCATGTTGACCGATACATTACAATGTCAATTATTTGATTTTTATTAACGCGCACAAAAGAACTTCTTCCTTTAGTAAACTTTTTCTTTACTTAAGAAATTTTGAATATAGGAGTAACTTACTTCTTCCAAAAAATGATCCAGCAATAAGTTACGAACTCCGGCTCAATTTCTCCTTTCAAAGATAATCTCTAGAAAGAAGAAAAATTCCTTTCATCCTTCCTTCTTCTTCCTTCTTTTTTCAGCTGAGACCTTCCCTCAGAACGGGACCTTAAACTCATTTTGGGTTGTGAAACCCTAATTCTAGTCTATAAGTCCTTTAAAAACATATCATACAACACACGTCAAATTAGGACATGGCAATATGGTGACGGCAGCCAGAAGTCAGTCTGGCTCCGTCCTCAGCCCCAAATCCGGCTCATGTGCTCCGTCACATTACTTCTATTATTATTCGTTCTCTCTTTATCCTCACCAATTCAGCCTTCTATGTCCTTTTTCCAAGTTTTGGGGGCTCAGACCTCCTCACCTCCTTGGACGTAGTGACGTGAAACCTCAGGGAAGGCAGGCAGCACCTTCAACCACGGTGGCCAGTTTGAAGTAGGAATATCATAAACTACGAAATACGAACAAAATTTTTAAGATATACTATGAGCACCGCTTACACCTGTGCGAAATGGAATATTTGCTTCCGATCCGCTTAGAAATTAACGGAATCAATTCGCAGATCCTCTAAACAAAGGGCTAGACACTATGCTCGGGACATATTCTTTGAAAAATAAAAAAAAACTATCGGTGTTAGAGCGGTGCTCCGCACCGCACTAATCCCTCAGCGCATGCTCTGATTCATCAATCACCTCGGGAATCAACTCGGCATACCTCAAATCATAGTAGTACACACCAAGCTAGGGTATATTTCGTGAAGTAGGATATGTCATCCTAGAAGTGATAGAAAAGGGTGTTGGGGTACTAAGAAATCTTAAAAGTGCCACGATACCTATAAACCACGCTATTCGATTCCCTATACCTTATAACATAGGGTTAGACACCTATATCGGGCATATTCCGTGACATACGATATACAATGCTAAAAGCATTAGAAAAGGGGGCGGGGTACTAAACCATGGTATGAGTGCCACGATCCCGTTATAAATCACGGCAATCGACTCCCTATACCTTATAAAATAGAGTTAGACACTTGTATCGTGTATATTCTGTGATGTAGTATATACCATGCTAGAAGCTAGAAACTGTGACATCACTCCTAGCATAGGGTCCAATGTCGACCTCTACTACGGTGATTAATCGAATGTTAATTATAGTAATTATTTTTTTTTTCGATTATGTTTTTCAATGTATTAAGCCAACCAGAACACGTATAAAGACGATTTAAAAATCGCGTTAGGGGTATAAAACCTCGATAAATCGAATGGAACCATCAGAAATGATCTGCCGATCATTTAAAACCTTCTACTAACCAAAAATCCCATTTTGGGGGGTAAAAACCCCTAAGAACAGGTTAAAAAGTCAGAACCGGTCTTCCAGACCTTAAAATCGGTCTAACCGATCTTAATAACCCTTACTTTAACGTTTCAAGCAGCAAAAACAAATGTTTCAAAATGTTTCTTTGCAACATTTGCAACATTTGCAACATCCAGTTGCAACTTCCGGTTTGCAGTTTGCAGCATTTTGGCTGCTAGTCTTCCACCCTATGTATGCCGAGTCAGAAACAACATCTCCTCAAGAGCAGTAGAACCATTTTAATCACTCTAGTACGGCAATCACTCCAATCTATTACAAACTATAAGAAATAAATAATACCACCCAAGTTGAAAAAGATGTACTTAAAAACCGGAGAATACCAAAATTGTATTCTGTTATTTAAATTTATAAACTTGCCTACTAAATTCGACTGTCTATGGAACCAGCAGCGAGCGTGTCAAGTTTTTGAAACTGGTATGGCTAAGAGAAAGTAAAGAGAAAGTAGACTGTATATATATATATATTATATATATATCTATATATATATATAGGTATATATATAATATAATATATATATATATATATTATATAGTATATATATATAATATATATATATATATATATAATATATTATATATAAGTTCACCAATTAACGCGTTAAAGCGTTAGTCCGTTAATTAAACTTAATTAACTCGTTAAATTTTCGTTAACTTTAACGCTTTCGTTAATTTCGAATAAAAAATTAACGTCTATTAACGACTTACCCCGAGTTCCCCTACATCCGTTTTAAACGTTAACTTAATTTACGATTTATAAAATATTGTTCAGACCATATATCCAATGGTAGGGCCTAAGAATACTTTTTTTCAGTCAAATGTTTTCAAATTTTCCTAAAACATAAGTACACTCTATATGCCTCAATTAATGTGTATTATTTCGTCGCTTATTATCCATTTTAGTAATGTTTAACACAAGGTTGGAAAAGCCGCAGTTTTTGAAGGAATTATGCTACGTGCTGACACCCAACCCTCGTTCAACTAGTATTCTCTATGTCTTAATACTAGCGACTTTCCCCTCAGTGTTGGAAGCACGTCTAAATCCAACCTAATTCGAAAAAAAGCCGCTCTGATCTTTCTAATATCCCCCTAAAAGTCTCACTTGTATTCTATCTAAATGATCTTGAAAAACCCTCTCACTCCTCAGCTTCTTTAGCACCAATTCTGGAATGCTCATTCTCCTTCTTTCGATCCTCTCACTCACTTTTGGTGTTCAAGTTCTACTAGCGATATACTTTCCTATTTAAACCGATTTATGGTTTTCCGCTCTTAGGAACTACTGGGCGACTTGCGTAGTGGCGCTTGACATATCCAAAGCATTTGACCGGGCTTGGCACGCGTCATTGTCTGATTCTCTGGCACGCATCATTGCTCTCCCTCCTTCCTTCCTTCCTTCCTCCTTCTCTTTGCTTACTTATGTTCCTTCAGCTTTCTTTCAAGTCGCTCTAAAATATTGCTATAGGTTTGATGGATGCGACTTCTTCTCTTTTACTGTCAATGAGTGGGAAAGTTACTCAGGGTTGCGTCTATCAATCTCTTACTTAGTTCTTTACTTTTCATATTAATGATCTTCTCACCTGCACATCTACTCTATAGTTCACCTCACATATGCGATCGACATACACCACACATTCAATTCTTCACACTCCATTTTCAAAAATTCCAGCATCTAATCCTTTTACTTCTAGAATTGCCCTCTCGTCCTTATCTTTCACCGATCTAATTCTACGCTGCTAGATAGATTTGCCGGGTGGTGGTCCACTCCTCAATCTTGTGCAATTCATTACTTTAAAAACCCAACTTCTACAAATCCTCCCTCTCTAGAAATACCTTTTCTATACTTTCCTATTCTCTTTTTTGACGTTTTTCTGTTCTGCTGTGACAATATAAACATCCCTTGGCCTTAACAATTAAAAAAAATGTCTTTGGAAACCCTCAATTCACAACGGTTGCTGGGGCCTCAAAAAGAAACTGAAAGTTCTGTTTTAGACTGCGAGACTTTTTTACTCTTTTCCTAAGTTACTCCAGCTACACAAGGGTTCATCCGGCCTTGTAATAGAGTACTGTTCCATATCTGGGGTGGCTCTGGTTTTCACCCGGCTTTTGGACAGGGTGAGTCAAAAGCCAAAAGGTCTTATAAACTATTATGTACTTTCCAGTTCACGTTGACCCTCTACCTTTGCGGCGCGATGTTGTGCTTTATCTCTTTTCCTATAGGTATCGCAGGGCAGGTGTTCGAGGGAATTACCACTACGCGTACCACCACCTTTACGGAGACGCCCTATGTCAACGCACAAGGTGGTGCGTAATCTGCGCACGAACCGTTTTGTGGTAGATATTGGTAACTCCAGGCAAGTTTGCAACGGTGTTTCCATTTTTTTTCCTTCCACCCACGTATGTTCTGTGGAACTACTCTCGCGAGCGTTTTCCCTGCTGCATATTAACCTCCCTCACTTTAAAGGCCTGCGTCCTATATTCATCTCGTAATTTGCGCAAGCTGGATTTGAGATTTTGGCGTGCAGCGCATACCCTCCTTGAATAGGGCTCTACCGCGAGCGGTAGTTGGAATAACTGAAAAAAAAAAAAAAAAAAAAAAAAACATTTGAAACGTTAACGTTAACGATTAACGTTAACTTTCCCTACATTCTTCTTTACCGATAAACGCTTAATGATTAACGCCGTTAATTTTTTTTGTTAACGATTAAGAATTAACGACGTTTACTTTCTCATTAACGGTGCCCACCTTTGTATATATGCAAAAGTATTATATAATATATATATATATATATATATATATAATATAGATATATATATATATATTATATATATATATATATATATATATATATATATATATATATATATCACATGTGGGCCGTTATGGGGGGCAGGGTAGGGCCATGGCCCCCCCGCCCCTTAGTTTTGAAATGCTCCATGAGAAATTTCCACAATTAATTTTTTTTAAGATCACATAATTAAACGATAATATATATATATATATATAATATAATATATATATATATAGTATATATATATATATATATATATATATATATATATATATAATTATATATACTCTATAATATATATATATATATATAGTATAATATATTATAGGAAAAGAATCACTTTTTTTTTATCTGAGAAACTTTGTGGCTGTAAATGTAGGAGGGCCCATGCCTACCCTGGCCAAAACTTGTAACGCCGCTCATGTATACCTTCATCCATGCATTTCGTTGTTGCCCCAATCAAGAGAATCGTAGAGTTTGAACCAATAACTTCTGAATTGTATGTATTTTTTTTTAAACCAGGCATCAAGACTTTAGATGCATAATAGCTATTTATTTGCTCTACACCTTAATAGGAATTATACGATGAGATATTAGACTGTTAATGGGAAAAAATTTGCAAATATTGTCCTGGAAAGAGAGGTAACTGGCTTGTGTGCTTGGAAGGGCCGAACGAAGTAGCAGGGGTGGTTAAAAATATTATTATTATTATCTGACATAAGTAATACTGACAAATATGGATAAGCTTAATAATTAAAACAGGCCTAGGATTGATCAACGTCTATTCACTGTGATTGAAACAAACTACGAACCCCATTTAGGCTGGTTCAAACTAATGTTGATGATAATTCAAGTGGTATTGAAACGATATATGTAATTGATATTAAATTTAGTAGGGTTGCTATCTATGGGATATAGTGGTAACCAAAGAAGGGAAAATGTCCCTGGATTATTGGAAAATTACATAATTGAATCCATTTAAAGATTAAAGTTTGACTTATTAACAAAACCGTACAAACCACCCACATTAATGTACAATTTGTAAAGATGCTAAAGCGAGAAAACAAACTCCTTTCTTTATATGAACTTAGCTAGCACTCTGCATATCAACTTCTTGGCTAGCGTATTGCTTAAATATTGAAAGAAATCGTTTTGTAGTAGATTGTGTTGGCTTATTTAGACATGTCCATCAAAAGAGCCTATTGCTCCTTTATTGTAATAAACCCTTTAGAAAATATAAAGACATGCATTCATGTGCCTAAAGTCCATTGCAAACATGCAGAATGGCCATAAGATGCCTCAGTAGCCAAGCACATCTAATATTAATATAGATTGGTGATACAGCAAGGATTTTAAAACGAATAATATAAAATAGCGTGTTAGTGTAACTGAGCAACTGCCTGTTGCTGAGCCCTTATTTATTAAAAGAAAATAGGCAAAAAAATTGGAACCTATAATTTCTACTTTAATATTTTGTTGCACTTATGGATGTCATATTAGAGGTAGCACTTGCAGATACCCGTCAATTTTTCCAATTGCTGCAAATTCCAGAGTCACAGCTGGAGATGTTGTTCTGTGAATCATTTGAAATCAAGCGAGTAACCAGCTAAATACACATCCACATATGATCAGAATGAACATGATTTATTTGTGGAAAGTTTGATATGTAATCAAATTTTTGAACTGGAAGTAAACAATTGAAATTATATTTTTTCTCTCTTTTAGCAAACGAGGCAGCAGACATACCGGAACAGAACAGCTACCGATTGGTGTTCGCTTCGTTGAATATAAGGATCAATGTACGTGAAGAATTTCTTTCTAGGCTTTACCTCCTCTAAAAAAACTAAAGCTGAAGATATAGCCAGATCTATATTGTCTACTACACACACGAGATATTTATAATTTAAAATATGAGTAAACTTGTTGGAGCTTGTTTGATGGGTGCCCTCCACCATGACTGGCAAAGAAAATGGAAATCAGAAGTAATAAGAGATCAGTACCCAAGCCAAAATTTTTTCATTGTGTTCCTATCGTTTCATTTCAATATTAATTGACCTAAAATACTTGTTCCAGAATTTCGACACTATTGGAATAGTATAAAATAATTTATAAAATTTTCGGAAAAATCAAGCTCGCATGAAATTTGGTGGCTAATTATAACTATTGTTACAATGCGAAACAACGAATGGTCTGGCAAGTTACAAATCAACTAGGATATTTTTAGAAACATTTAAAAAAAATAAAATTATCAATACAAAAATCTCTAAAATATGATCCAGATGTAACCAACGCCACACGATATGCAGCATGTCAGCTTTCAATCCACGCAAGTCAGGAAGTCCTGCACTTTCTCCCTCTGTTAAATATGATGAGAATATAGTTTCATATTTCAAACCGAAAGTACAGATAACGATGAAGAAAAACCAGAGTAGATCATGAAATTTGGATGAAGGTCTCAGTGTATCTAATAGAAATTAACTTTTAAAATATGTTTAAAAACTGAAGGAAATGAAAATAATTTATGTTCTTTTAAAAGAGAATTTTGTTAAAACTTTTTTGTGAATTCATCCTGGCCAAGTATTTTTTTCATTTCCAAGTGCAAGTATCAAGGATTTCCAGCCTCAGGACAGACTCATCCCAAAGTTCTGCTGAGGACAAGTTGCATGCTGCTCATCTGTTTTAATAATTCAGTTACGAAATAATGAGGTTCATATTTGGAGCCTATAGGAAATAATTCACTCCAAACTAAAGTAATAAATTTGGATGAGGTGCATTGTCACATAGAAAAAACTTTAGAATATCTATTAGAAAACTGATGGAGAATGAAAATACTGCAAGTCGCTGTTGTTTTATATATCCAAATGTAAACCCAAACCCAAATAAGACTTTTTGCCAAGATTTTTTCATTTCCAAGTGCAGTATCCAAAGGAAATCCAGCCCTCAGGGAGCAAATCAAAATTACTCTGCTGGTAGAGATTGGCTGATCCAGAGTATGCCATTGACGTGGAATTCGACCGGTGAACCGGGTAGAAGTGCTAGTATGATCTGAACCCCGAGAGATTAGGAGGGGCAGACGAGGTCAAAAAGAATAAAAAATGCAGCCTAGTCACCTCACATCCAGTGACTTTAGTTCTGATGACTTGTAGCGAGTTGCTGAGGTGTGTCGATCTCGAGCGAATGCTGTGTCGTTTTATGGCGTTTGTTGGTTTCTGTGTGTGGTTTGTGGTAATTTTGTTGTGGTGTGGGATGGGGGTGGGTTTCTTGTTTGGTTAAGCTGGTGTATCAGCTTTCGAATGGCGTTATGGAATGACTATACGTTTGCCGTTCGGTTGCTCCGGGGCCACTTCCGGGCCGTCATGATCGTCTCAGCCTTTCCAATTGCGCCTACTCAGAGCGGCTAGTACTCGCGTAACGGAAGGAAAGCGTCTGGTCCCTTGGTACAACGACTGGACATTATGAGCTGCATTAGCCAGATGGATACCCGACTCCTCGTGGATTCATGTGCAAAGATCTGGACACTGTATAGCCGGCATAGAGGGCTAGTCAGTGGCAGGCTAGATTCTCCGAGAGAGTGCCTACCCCCTACACTACGCACCGTACGAAAAGGCCTATATACACTTAGTGTCAGCACGACTTTATGCATGAACGCCAGCCGAAAGTAGTCACCCGACAACGGGTGGGTAAATGAGGGCCTCGGACTCATGGGGCCCATCGCCTTTGCTACCGACATTAGAGGACAGTAGATCTGATGAACGTGAGGTCCTGAACCAAACTAGAGTTGTAGGCTTAAGCCATTCAATTTCCACAAGTGGCTCGGACGGCTCGGGTCTGAACCGGCTCACCTAACTCCGCCACTTCCCGTTTTATGGTTTTCGACCTAGTCTACCTCAAACTGAGAAGCCGTGTAAGAGGTCAGGCGGGAATGAATAATGTCGAACGCAGAACTACAGGAATAATAAGGGCAGATGAGCCAGCGAGCGAGAAACCGCCTCTAGAGCTTACGTCATGAAATGAAGTCTGACCCCCCTCCAACACCTCTACCCCCAACGTCACACTCTCCCGACCCCCGCCCCACCCCACTGCACCACCCACCCCCCCCACACTCACCACACCACACGCCCAACCCCACCCCCCAGCGACATCACAGCCCACCAAGCACCTAAACCACCCAACGGACAACCAACAACCCCCCCAGAAAATAAACAAAAAACCAATACCAACCCCAATTATAACACCCTCAACAAAATCCAACAAAAAAAGACCAAGAAAACAAATTACCATCGACATCAACAACACAATAAATCAACACAAGACCCCCAAAACAACAACACTATAACAAAAACTAAACAACGAAAACCCACCACCCAGCAAAAGAAACCATACAGAAAAACAAAATCCCAGAACAAAAAACACTAATCCAACCCAACCAAACTAAAGAAAAACACAATACAAACAATACAACGAACAACAAACTTACCAAAAACAACCCACAAGAAAACCCACCCCCATAAAACCAGCCACAAAAACAAACAACAGACAAAAACACAAAAAAAAAGAAAAGAACAAAAACCGTGCTTTTGAACACTGAGACCCATCCCAGTCACGCCCCTGAGGAGTCAGAACATGCCCCAGCATGTAAAACATTAAACCAACAAAACAACACATATCAAACAATACACAAAAAACTAACACGAAACCACAATAATAGGTAAGACCTCCCCAAACAGCCAAAAAAAACACAAATACAAAACACCCCAACCCACGAAACACAAAACATGAAAAGTCTTGCGAATAAAACTCAACACCCAACAAAACAACAAAAAACGTTACACAACCAAAACAAACCAAAAATCTCAACAACCCAAACACCAAAATAAACAACCCAAAACAACACAAACACAACCCAACAAAAAAACCAGCACCAAACGTTCGACACCAAGACCCCCACCCCCACACCAAGAAAACCCCACCCATAAACAATAAACAACCCCCTCAAAACATCATAAAAAAAACAACACGCCACAGCAACAAACACAAACCACCCTCAAATCCAGCCGGACCAACCTACCACAATTCCAACCCACATAAAAACAACACCCCCGATCACACCCACAAAATGAACACAAAACTCACACAACAGACCACTCTCCCAAAAACAAACATACCAATCCCAACGCAAACCAAACAAACCAAAACAAACCGCCCCAACAAAAGAAATACACAAACAAACAAAAAAAAACACCAACAAAAACAACAACTCAACTCCCACATACAACAAAACAACACAACTACAAAAAAAACAACATTAACAACACAACAAAAAAAAAGACCCATCAAACCCACCCCAACAAACAACACAACATCACTAACACCTCCCCTCCCACAAACACACCACCCAACACAAAACAAACAAACACACAGAATCCATACAACAACCAAACCTACACCCCTGACCACAGAACACAAAAAAAACAACCAACTCAGACCCAGAACCAACAACAAACCCAACACACCACAAAAGAACAAAAAAAACAAACAAACCAACCCAACAAAACCCAACCCAAACCAACACAAACAACATCACAAAAAGAACAAAAGAACAAAAAACGAAATACAAACACAAACGACACTAACACAACCACCAACCCAACCAGACCCAACCCCAACAACAGTAAAAAAGTGAATCAAAGAAGAACAAACAGCACAGAACCAAAAAAAGATACAACAGGACACCACACAAAGCCCACTAAAAAAAACAGCAAACACACAAAATAAACGAAAACACACCCAACAAATAACCCAACACAACCAACCACCACCAAACACACACACAAAAAAACCAATCCAATAAAGAAAAGAACCCAACCAAACAAGACCAAACAACACAAAAATATCATAACACAAAAACGCCACAAAAAACAACTAACCACACAAACAACAACCATTACACACCAACCAAAATCAAACACCAACACTAACCTAAAAACACAACAATGAACAAAACAAAAAAACAAAACCAAACAACCACAGATAAAAATCACTACCCACAAAACTTCCGACCGAACTTCTTAGAGAGGACCCACAGCTAATCGTCGGAGGATTGGACTGACCAACAGAGGGCAGTGGACAGAGAGGTGACTGCAAGGGCATAGTGATAGAGATGTATCAATCTGGGCACGGCCGTCACATAAGGACTTAGAGACCATGGGTTCAGGAAAAAGTACATTGATTGGAATAGTGTGCTCGTAACTGGGATGGCTCCCGGATTAGGTTAGTCGAGTTCGCCGATTAAATTGGTTATGGAAAGAAGAAAAAGAGTAGTTATTAATGGTGAATGATAAGATTGGGAGAATCGTTAATTAGTGGGTAAAAACAAGGGTATGTAAATAGGCATATTATTGGTAATTATATAATGGCATTTTATAAGTATTTGATAAATAGACATTTTATGAATAATTGATATGATGATGACACCAAAAATTGGCAATGAATAAATTAAAAAAACGAGTTGATCAATTATATCCAGAGTGGATTGAATAAGATTGAGAGGCACAAACTGTATATTCTCATTACACAGAGATAATGTAAGTAATCATTTTGAGAGAGAAATAAATACTACTATATACCTACAGATGTTAAAGAAACATCCCGTAATTGAATTATGCTTATGGACTGAGAAATATTCCCTTTTTTTCGCTAAATTTAATTTAATAAGCACTTAAAATTTGCCGGAAACAAGGTGCGTGGAAAGCTTTCTGTAAATAAAGTCTATAATTAAAGCCCATAACTATTTCCTATTCTTCAAGGAATAAATATAACCGGCGCTAATAGGATAGACGATCGGTCTCGAAGTTACTGAGCGCGGACTCCTCTCACAAGACATTATGTTAGACCTCAATCTTGAATACTGCAGTTGCAGTTTTGGCACTCCATGACTCAGCCGACGCGGTACTGTATATTCTAGAGCGCGACACTGGAAAGCAGAAAGAAGAGCCTCATATGGCCAAGGTATCGTGACAAAACAAAAGTGCACCTTTATAATATAAAGAGAGAGCGCTTAACAATCTGTCTATTCACGTAGAGGAGCAGATCGGAGGTAGATATATCACACCGATTCTGCGAGCATACAGAGTCCAGAAGGCGGATCACGGCCGTGCAAATCAGTTAGTGAGAGTATAAGAAGACATTGTTAAGCTAAGAGCATAACACCAGATCTATCATGAGTATCTGTGGATCGAGTAGGAAAGAGCTATATTATGTGAGATTAGCAGTTGTCTTAAAATCCTGTGATGAATACTTCTCGCGCGTAATGAAGATTGGAAAGATAACAGGAGCGGGATATTTCTACTATTTTGTCAATTGCGTATTAGAGTATTGGCGAGTTGTCTTATATGAGAACTCAGATGTACTATCTTACGGAGCACCAAGAGAAATCGGCTATGGCAACGCTATGTGAGGAAATGAGTGGACGTTTGATAATGATATCGACAGTAGTTGCGTCTCAAAAGCAACACGTCGTATAGTGTTGCACTCATAAGATCTTCTTCTCTCGGTGATCATATTTACAGAAGGCGAGCTGATATATTGAGACTAAGACCGCTGGTATGTATAAGTATGTGACCCTACCTCATAATAAATGAAAAAATAGTGAGGACAGCCGGACTAAGACCACTCGAAATTTAATTTTGAGCGAAAGAATTGGATAAATACTTAGCTTTAAGTGTGAAACTTGATCTTTGAAACTATTACCAAGTTTCACATCGATTTATTAAGTTTTATTAAAACCGATCAGAATTAGACGGTGGAAGTTACGAATAAAGTAACTCCAAGAATACTATTTGGAGATTATTTGGTAAATCGTTAAAGAAAAGTTAACAGAGGAACTGTGGAGAGGCATCTTAAAAAGAATTGTTGGCGCGGTCCGAACTTATGAGAGCACGTCAGCGTTGATGTTCACCCATAGCTCGATTATAACATATACTGTTCTACGGGACGCCTCTCAGGGCCTGTAGTGGTGATTAAAGTCGACGGCATGTCCCTCGCAGCCTACCGGGAAAAGGAAGGTCTCAGAAGCGCGAGTGGATGCGGAGGAGAGAGCTCGCGAGAGCGTACGGATATAGTAGAGAGCCAGAAAACTATGCGAAGTTTGACTGCATAGGAACACCATAAGGCTGTCTGATAAGTTCTCTGTATTGAATATGAGGCCTAGAACCAATCATATCAATCAATCGTTATTTGTTGGTAAATTATCCCGATACCCCATAATAACTGATATTAAGCACGTTTATGTATATACTGTGAAATAGCTTTGATGGCTCACCTGCATAGAACATATGGTATTCCGTCTAAGACGGTGATTTAGTTCTATCAATCACAAGCTGGTAGGAAAATAATCTCATAAAATAAGCTGTATCTTTTAGCACTATGATGTTTGTTTCTTAGAAACAGAAACTGTCTGAGTGAGCAAACTAGCAATGTCACATTGACAGTGGATACAATAATCAACAAATAAATAAACAAAAATTACTTAACAGACTAGTTGACGTTTGTTGCTTAGAAGCAGATCCTGCTCTAATAGTGATCAAATTCAATATGTTACATTGAAATATGGTAAATAATATCTTATTTGAAAAATACATAACAGATTTTTTTTAAACTATCACAATCCAACAAATAAATAAACAAAAATTAAACAGACCTACCCTTCTGAGCTGGTACTGTAAAGTCTTTGCTTAGTCGGTGTTTGTATGTTCTTTTTCGTTCTTCTCCGCTCAACACAGCGAAGATTTATTAATACTTAGTCTTCAATCCTGGAATGCTTTGCAAAATCCAATTCCTTCTCTCAAGTAAATCGTTTTTCTCTTCTTTGAAACTGGCAATTATATTTAATGAATCTTCTCTTGTTAACTTGCGTTGAAAAATGTCAACAGCCTAAGCTATGCATCTTCTCTTTCCTTTTTCTTGTCTCTTCTGAAGGTTCCAAAATCGTGTTACCTTCTTCCAGCCGGGACAAAGTCATTGCGTTTTAGAAACTTTCGCCTCACCGTTCTTGCTTCAATTTAGATCATGTGTTTCTCAACCGGGGGGTCGCGCCCCCAAGGGGGGGGCGCTGATCAAAGCATGAAACGGGGGGTCGGTGTGGGGGTCACAAAAAATAAATATTAAAGCTTTATTAATGAATTATAATCAAAGGTTACACAGTTGTTATAATAATAATAAGTTAATAACTAATAAAAAAAACATAATATAACTTTAAACTGCACATCGAAAAGCATCTTCTATTAAGGAATTATATATATATATGTAATATAGTATATAGTATATGACTCATATGTGTATAAATTACTATAGTAGTATATAATATAATATATGTAATATAAGTATATAATAATATAATATAATATATATATATACTATATATATATATATGTATATTATAATATAAGTATTATCATTATAATATATATAAATTATATACTAATATATATATATATATATATATAATATATAATATATATTTATAGTATATATATATACTATATAGTATACTATATACTTATGGCGACTCAAGTAACTTTTTACTACTCGTGCTCGCTCTCTCGTGTCCTCCGTCTCTCTCTCCTCCATCCCCTCTCTCTCTCTCTCTCCGTCTATATATATATATATATTATATATTGCATATATATATATATATATTATGATAATTAGTATATATTATATATATATAAACGTATATATATAGTCGATATATATATGATATATATTTATTATACTAATATATATAGTATATTATATTATATAAGCATTATATTAAATATAGTATATAATACTATACTATATATATTATAATATATATATGATATATTATATATATAGTATAAGTATGTTATAGTATATATAATACTACTCCTCTAGATAGTCTAAAGTCTCAATTATTATTAGTAGGTGATATAAGAGTATAGTATCATTGGTTATGATTATCACGTACTAATTGAATATATATACTATATTATTATAGCTATATATAGTTAATGATCTCGTTACATATAGAATCAGTAGTATATACATTACTTATACTATATATATATTAATAGAGATGTAAATAAGAGATTATATTATAAGCATTTCTGAAATGTGTAGTTATCGGAGTAGTTACTATATATTATTATATAGATATATATATATAGTCCGTTGTAGTTATATAATTGCATATTATATATATATATTATATATACAGCGGTAATATGAGGTTAGTAACTGGCATAAGGATATATCGTGATATATATGTATACTTAATATATATAGTATATATGATAGTAGAATATCTATGGGGTCATTAGTCATGGGTCGTAGAGTGCATACTAACGTGATTATGCCGTTTTGCTTTTGGGGGGTCGTCCGGAGGCGTTAAGAAGGGTGCTGGAAGAACGCTGATTAGATGAATGTCTGGAGAATTAGTTCCCGCTTCGATGGTCGACTGATTTTAGATGTACCAGGCGGAAGGGCCGTATCGTAGACGGCCGATCTTTCACTCGGTGCTGCTTCATTGCCTGGGCTATCATTCTGTTGATTAGTTTCCTAAAGTATACCGTAGGACGCTATCTTTCTCGGCCATTGATCTCTGCTGTGAATACATCAGACTGCAAATATCCTGATGGAGGCTGACGTATGTGAATTATTCCTGTGGTTCTCAGTAACCACGAACATTGATTGGCGCTGTCCGAGCTTGGCCTTCAGTACAAAAGACTAACTAAAATGTTTCGTCGTCTCGATTAAACAACCGAAATTCCAACTTTTTTTCTTACCTACGTAGAAACATACCCCCTATATCTTCACCTACTGGCAGAAATAAGGAATGAATTTCCATCTCAGTGGTAAGATATAAAGATAGATAGAAAGCGGACATTAAGATTATCCGACAAAGAATATACAGGAAAATCAGGAACGCCGATGATCTTAGTTTTAATATGGGTCATCACATGTCGAGAGTAATTACACCATGCAAGCACGGCATATGTGGTACAAAATGGGGTAATAGGAAGTCTTACACAAAACTAAACTGGAACGATAGTGTATCGGCGCAAGAAAACGGTGCATTGAACCTGTAGTTCATGGGTTGTGCCTTATGATTTGTTTGATATTTGCCTCAATTAAGTGTATGACCCTCTCATCGAATTAGTGATTGCCGTGGCACCGGTAAGTCCTATACTGGATTAGTAGTAAGGCTCCATATGCCATCTATTAAAGGACTGCAGCGTCCCATATGGTTACGCCAACGGCATAGACGAAGTGTCATTCTGGGTCCTTGTCTGAAGTTCTGCTTCCAACATGTCAACCCGCCTTCAGTGGGGATTGAGGGTCCCGAACTGTACGTTGAGCCCCCACCGGAAAGGTTTCGATTTTAATACCTGTTAGGTATTTTCATTGTACATCACGTGGCCGCGTGAGGTCGACGCATCGTGTCAGCATATAAGATGAACCCTGAACAGATGTATAGGTTGCCACATAGGATTGATATATATTTATTCTAGGATTGTTCGTGCAATTGTTACTCGTGAGGTGGGTCAGGGTAGACCATCACGAAGGATGCGGAAGTCTGAGGTTCCGGTAAAGCGAATATGATTTGTTCTTTCTGATCATGGGTGACACAACCCCAGACCACCGTATGGCACCTCTCCTCTTGCAATGTTACAATGCCCTGTTCGTTCGCTTTGCCGAACGTTGATTGGAAATCTATAAGCGGTTGAATCCGGACCTCTCGTCCCATAAACAGAAGAATAACTGTCCACCTGGCCGGAGATGGCCAGTGGGAACATAAATGGAGGCATATTGCGACCTCGCTGTGCTATGACTCCTCTGAAAGTTAGGTTCCCCCTCTTTGCACGATCATTTTTGGCCGATATCCGTGTTCAAGAAGTCATTCTGAAGATAACCGTATCAGCTTAACTGTCAAGGTCATTTCCAATGTACTTGCACAGCCAACTGTCTGCTGGAGGGCTTTTTAAAAGACTGTGTGTGAAGCTTCTCCACACTGTGACGTAGGTACCGTATATATATCTGTCTTCTAACGTGACGTGTCGTCTATCGGTATTCGGTTGGTCGCTCCTCTTACAATAGTATGACTCTCCGGATGCTTGTGTGTGTGTCAACGTTGAACCTATAAGACTTATATTCTATTCTTGAAATGGCTGTGGCCGCTAACTAGCTAGAAAATCTAATATCTCATCCACGATTTCATCGCACGCTGACAAAATGACAGGTTAGCGCCCTTTTCATTAGGTCTCCCACCTGCATACGAATGGTAGACTGGCTGTCGCGAGGGGTTTGGACCCATTATGGCAACAATGCTGCCACACCGAATCACAATTTTCCGCCCGTTCTCTGGTTCTCTCGAATTCAACCTTTCTATGGTTCAGCCCCGTATTGTTATTAACCGACGTTCCGTCTCTCGCGCAATGACTAGTAAGGTAGCGAAAACGTATGTTACGGTATACGTCTTGCAAACATCGCGTTTGGTTGCTTTGTCATCGACACGTGAATCGTACGTATAAAATATTGTCCTCATATAACCGCATCTTGCTCCTGTTAAATTATTTTAAACGTTTCATCATAGGTATTCAGACGTGTGGTGAGATATCTATTTTCCCGGAGTCGTCCTCTACATCTATAGTACTATAAAATGTTGTTTATTCTATTAATTATAGGTTTTATAAATATATAGTATACTATCTATATAGTATAGGTCTAGAATTATAAATATATAGTCCATAAAGTATTCAATTTTTGATATTATACTATGCTATGTGTGTATATGATATATATATAATATAATATTATATATATATATATTATATATATAGAATAATTTTATATATATTATATATATAAGATAATTATAATATATAATATATGATATTTATAGTTTATAAGTCCGCACTGTCGTCTCATCAAGCGAGACTGCAGTTTCATTTATGTTATAAATACAGGATATTTGATACCCAAGAAAAATTAATATACCAAATATAGCTGTATATATATATATATACCCATACAGTAATAAAAATATTGCATTGCCAGAATATATATATAGTAAATATATTATTATAGGAGTAGGGTATATATATGGACAAACTAAAGAAGTTACCCGCGAAAACTAAGATAAACCTATCACACCTTAAGCAAGAAAAAACTGATAACATATATTGAATCAGCGTGTTAGATGAATAATGAATGGAAAATGTGAAAAAAAATTATTATTTTTATTTTTTTTTATATCTCGCAAAGACGTACGATAGGTTACATCAAAAACTAATAACATATTCTAGATCATCAGCGAGCAGTATGAAATACATGTAGTTAAAATAGATTTTTTTTTTTAACTAAAAGCAAATACCCCATGGTAAACCGCAAAAGATGCAAAGGAGTCGGGGTCGCTCTCGGCTCCTCCCTGGGGGAACGACGGGTACGGACTATTCCCCCCTACCGGGAAGGGTCTCCGGAACGCCCGCTCTTTGGTATTTTGGGTGTCGCGGGAGTTCCTCTGCCCCTCCCCTACGTGGTAGATGGAAACGCGTTTCCCCCCCCCCTCTGTCCCGCCGTCGGCTCGAGCCCCTAAAAGAATTTTATACGCTGATTCCATTTATGTAATAAATTTTCTTCCTAACCTAATGGTAGTTTTGGAGATATAAAAAAAAATTAGAAAGAAAAGTAAAATTTTTATTTTATTTTTCTCATCGTAATAGTAACGTGTATTATTATAATTGTTGTTATCAAAGTTTTTCTTAGTGACCTATGCTTAGTTTTCGTAGATTACTCATGCGGGTAACCTTTCTTTATTTGGCCTTATATATTATATACGAATAATAATTATAGTATATATAATTAATAATATATTATATAATATATATTATTATATATATATATATATATTATATATATATTATTATAGTACTCTATATATATAATATATATAATATATTTATAATATATATTAATATTTCATATATATATATATATATATATATAATATATATATATATATATATCTATATATATAAATATCTATATATATATATATAATATATATTATATTAATATATAATAGTATATATTATATATATATATATAATTTTATATTTTAATATGTATTTAATATTAATCTATATATATATATATATATAATATATAATATAGTATATATATATATATTATATATATTTATATATATATACAATATATATATATTATATTATATATATATATATTATATATTATATTATATTATATATTATGAGTATATATATAGTATATATATCTATTATATATATATATAGTATATGATATATATACTTATACAACCATATATATATATATAGTTATATATAGTATATATTATAATGATAGTATATATATATATTATATGATATAATATAGTTATTAATTTGTATGGTATATTATATAATATATATATATATTTATATTATCTTATTATTATTATGAAATATATAGTATATAAATATATTTATGATTATAGAATTATAGAGTAATATAGTATATATATTATATATATATATTAAATACATATATAGAGAATATTTATTGGGACTAAATATTATTATAGATATAGAATATATTAGTATAGTATATTATATAATATTATATATATATCTCATGTGTTGTAAAATGGTCACAGGAAATCCAATGTTATTAATCCAGTATAGTTACTAGCTTTACATTATTGTCAGAATTTTTATTAGTCTTATTTCTTCAATATTATTAATGAATAAATTCTTTAGTTATTATTATTATTCATTAATTATATATTATTATTATTCAATTAATTATTATATATTGTTATTGTTATTATTCATTATTATTTATTATTATTATATATATTATAATTATGTTATTATTATTAGTTATTAAATTATTATTATATTATTATATTAAATTATTATTATTAATGTATTACATTATTATTATTATATTATTATTATATTATTTTATTATTATAATTATTATTATTTAATGATTATTATGATTTTATTTATTATTATTATTATATTGATTGATTATTATTATTATTATTATTATTGACTGATTTCATTTTACTGACTATTATTATTATTATTTTATTATTATTATTATTATTATTATTAATTATTATTATTATTATTATTTTTATTATTATGTATTATATTATTATTATTATATTACATATAAATTTGATATAAGGTACGTCATCCGTTTCAAACATTCTTCCCAGACCTGATTTTGGGAACATACTGTAAACATAAAATACTTAATTATAGGGCGGCTAACCACATCTCCTCGATCTCTCTCCGTCAAGAAGTGGCTCTACTTCTTTATTAACTGTTACATTCGTGTAAGGTTCTTTGCTTTTTTGTAACCATTTTGTCATTATTGATTTCATTATCATATTTTGCTTCATATCACTCTATCATGTATTTCTACTTTTAAATTCTTCAAAGAAATATGCTCCTCATTGTTATTATTATTATTATATTATTATTATTATTATTGAGCTCTTAATATGAAACATGCTTGTAGTAATTTATTATTACTTGTTTATTATTATTATTATGGCATTTATTATTATTTCTTCAGTCCCTGTTTATTATCGATAGACGGTATAATTATTCTTGTTCTTGTATTATTTATTATATTATTCATTAGTTATTATTAGAAATTTCATAGAAGTTTTTGAGGAATATAAGACATTATCGGACTGTAATGAGTACCAAGAAAATACCAACGGACACTTCATTTTAGATTTATATATCAGAGCATGGTCATCATCAGAATTGACAATATTTTTGTGTTTCTTTTGTGTGCACAGATTGTGTTAAATCTTGTAAATTCCTACCCACCATGAAGCCAGTCTTATTTAATTTAGCATCAGAGTACATCATAATGCTTATATTATCAAAAAAGCTTCGTGACTAAAAATCTCTAATAACAAAAGGGCCGGGCAGACGACATCTATTTTTTTCCACAGTTTTTTTTTTTTTTTGTATTTAATTATTCATATGGCTTTTAATCTGATCCGAGAGATGATAGATAAGCTGCGTCCAGACATTAATGCAGCCCATGTTTGGAAAAATTGGGAAGTATTCGCTTAAAGAGTTGCATTTGTCATTGGAAATATTCGATTAGTTGCTTGAATGACGATTAATGTTCTCTGTCTTTGATAGTATTTATGCCTGAAGTCATAGCTGGTGTAACGCATATGGAATTCTGTAATTTGTTTTGGACGGAGCTGCGTCAATCATCTTCTTTAAAAATAGGAAGCCACGGTGTAAACACTTTAGTGGTTGAAACACAGCAGGTCTGAGAAGAGAAGTGGAGGCATGAAAAATTATATGGGCCAATGGGATGGATAATGGAGTCTAGTAACTAGCTCTTTATTTAGTGGTTTGGGATACTGACATCCAGGCATTCTTATGTGTTTCAAGCCTGGAGATCACAATTTGGACGATCTAAAATGTTAATATCTATTCAAATGAAAAATTGATATTTGCCTGTGGCGGAAACAAAGAGTCTGCTAATAGTTGTGCTTGACATCGTGGTTGTTGGTATCAATAACATCCCACGTGCAAATAATTAAATCATTCATTATACAGTATACTAGTTTTTATATAATGTGTGGTGTTGTGCTGTGTGTGTGTGTGTGTGTGTGTGTGGTTCTTTTTTTTAAGTAGAATTGTTTCACTATGCACTGCCTTTGTTGCTTCTTTAGTCTTTATGTTCGTGTGTCGCGCGAATTTCTACGTAATAATCCCGTTTATTCTTTTTCAATACTACTTTTAAATGGTTCTCATATTTATGTTATAGTTGCAAAAGGATGATCCTCCGTTTGTATTTAGTTTGTGTTTTTCTGTTCTTATTATAATTTAATATACGACATCAAGTGTTTTTTTCTGTCTTTCAAGCGGGGATTTTGAAATCGCTATCTGCTTTTTCTTTGTACCAAGCCTAATTTTTTGTTTTTATTCTGCGAACAGGTTTCATCTTATCGAGCACTTCTTTGTCATGAGGTTATAAAAGTGGTAAGATCATAGTCTACTGGAAACGCTAATCTGCTTCTATTATTGCCTCTCATTTGACTAAATATAAAATATAAGTAAATTTTTTACTCTATCTATGAATACCCTACTCCGGTTTTCATCATCAGCAATATATTTTATACTTGTTGGGTTTTGAGCCTTATTTATACTACTTGTAAAGCGGCAGGAGATAAAAATCAGTAAGGGATCGAGTACTTTAAGATTTAAATACATTAAGATCGCAATCTAAATTTAACAAAATATGGTTTACAAAGTTAATTTCTGTTTTCATTATTGCTTGATCTTGTGGACTGAGTTAAGTAATATAAGACCGTGTGATGTCATTGGGTTATTTAGAGCTTTGACCCCTAATGAGAGATTTTTGTCTAATAAATTTATGTTAAAAGCACCACCTAGTATTAATTAATACCTTTGAGATTTTAGGTGGGTTTGAATTGGAGATTTAACGGAGTTTATAAACTATACTTTTGAGGATTAGACGAGGTTTGTAAATCTCTGGCAACAATGGATAATTTTATTTGTTCTGGTTGCTACAATTCTTGAATTAGCAATGGCTTCAATATAAATTGTCATTTTCTTAATGTTATAACTTTAATTTTATTGCAAAATTCGTTTTTTATGTAGATGTTTACACCTCCGATTATTTTACCATCTCGAACTAGATGTGTTGCACTAAACCCGAGAATTGGGTAGTTGTCTTTAGTGTAATTATGTAAAAACGTTTCGCTTAGCATTATGCTGTCAAATTTTATATGTTTGTATGATTAATTAGTCTAATAATTTTCCATGATTTTTTTGGGCAAGTTCCTTTGCTTGGGGGGAAGTGTTGGAGTATTAGTTTATTTGTTAAGTTTTAATATTTTTTTAGTTGGGGGGAACAAAAGGGATATTCTGGCAATAATAATAATGGATTGCTAAATAACAACCAAACTATATGGTGTTGTCTTCATATGACTACCTACTACTTATAATTAATCAACTAATAATAAATATCAATATATAATAATAATAATAATAATTATATTTAATAATAATAATAATAATAATAATATAATCAATATAATAATAATATTATAATATAATAACTAATACAATAATTATATTACATATATACATATAATATATATTTACTATTACTTATATATTAATATATATATATATATACATATATTATATATATATATATAGATATATATGTATACCTGATATATTATACTTATACTTATAATTTTTTCTATATTTTACTATATATAGTAAATATATTAGTAATATATATTATATATATATATATATATATATAATATATCTGTTATATACTTATATTATATATACTATACTAATATTATTATATATATATATATATTATAATTCATTATATAGCTATATATATATACTACTATATTAATTTATAAACACTATTATATATATATATTAATATTACTTGTACTACAATTAATTCAGTGTATAATACTATATACCTAATATATATATATATCATATAATTCTATATTATATATATATATATATAATATATATATAATATTTATATACTATTTATCAAAGCTATATAATTATATATATAAGTGGCGGCTCGTGAACCGAAATCATGGGGAGGCACTTCCAAAATAAAACTAAATATATGCTACTTATATAATATTATAGTATTATTATAATATATACATATATATATTATAGTATATATATATTATATATATATATATATATTCTATATATATATTATATTATAATATATAATTATATAAAACGCCTATAGTAATTATACTATATATTTTCTTTACTTCGTATTCATTTCTTTTCATATTTTGCACAACAGATTACGGCTAACCGAAACACCACCACCATTCACCTATGGTTATAAATCTCAGAATCACTTCCCACTTCGCAGCTACCTATATATAATCATAAGAAGTTACAAGTGGAAAACTTTTAAATATTCGCAACTTCTTCTGTTCGGCAATTCTAGGATTTCATCAAGATTGGTATAACCAAAATTAGAGCCAAAATTATCAAAAATTATGTAAACTAAAATTATTAACAAACAATATCAATTATATCCTTTTATCAACTCTTCTCTCTCTCTCTCTCTCATCTCTCTCTCCTCATCTCTCTCTTCCTCTCTCCTCTCTCTTCATAAGTTAACTCTTTTGTTGATCAAATCGGTCCCGATCCATTCTTTTCATTCATCTCTCCACGTGCTAGCACTCGCCCCACTACAATGGCCCCTCGAGCAAATCAAATAGACGCGACACTTCGAACACACCACCTCGACTTCCATAAATAATCGTGCAGCAGTGCGCTCTCCTGCTCTCTCTCTCTCCATTCTTTCTGGTTCTACTTTCTCACTCTTCTTTCTCTTTCTCACCTCTCTTTCTCGTTCCATTTTCTGTCTGTCTCTACTCTCTACCTCCTCTCTCTCCTCATCCTCCTCTTAATAAATATATATCTTACTATATTATATATATTAATTATATCTATATAATACTATATATATAACCTATATATATATAATATATATATATATAATAATATAAGTTATATTACTTCTAGTATATATTATATTATATATATATATTATAGGCTGGAAAAACAACCATGTTTTTTTAAAAAAAAACCAAAACATTGTTTTTAAATAAAAACAAAAACCAATGATTTTTTGTTGTTTTCATCGGTTGTTTTATGCTATTTAGATGGTTTTAATGTAGTTTTTAATGGTATTAAATATTATTTTTAAAAGGAAAAACTCATAATTTAAACTGTGATACACATGTGCTAACACATATTTTAAAATTCCTTAATAATTTTTTGTAGATTTAAATTTCAAATTTCTTGAAACTGTAAACTGGAATATATATAATTATTATTACTTTTTGAGTTACATAACTTCATAAAGTAAAAAATAAGAGGTATATTGTAATACATTTACACTTATAGGGATGGGTTTTAACTTTATTATTTTACCCTCAAAAATTTATTATATTGCACTGCATCCCAAACATATAATTATGCCTAATTCTGATTATGTGACATATGTCACTTCATATCTTGAACTTTCTTTAAAGCATGATGACAGCCATGGAATGCAATCGCACGCCACAACAACGAAAATCAGCTGTCGCTCTCCGATGCCATGATTTCTCTTACTATCCTCCACACTCCCACATAAGAGATTCTTTACTTATCAATTCGTTTTGATCTAACTGTGCATAAATGGGTAGAAAATAATTCCCAGAGTCGAAAACAGAATCATTGGTACCCCGCAAGTTGAATCCAAAATTCTCACAGAGCACACACACACACCACACACGACACATTATATATATATATATATAATATTTATAATATTTATATATATATAGCTATTTATATATACCACTATTATATCTTCTTTCTATATATATATATGCTATTTAATTATATATTATATATTATTTAATATATATATAACGATAATATAATAATTACTCACATAAATAAAATTCACAAGAAAAATTTTTATTGCCTTTCAGCTACCCTTCGATTGAAAAATTGAGAAACCATTCACATGCTAAAAGAAAACCTGATTAGTAAAATTATCTTTTTAAATATCTTTATGACTGACAAAACAATGCTCAGAAGTTGAATATGTTCGTTCGTGTGTTTGTGTGCTTGCCTATTCGTGTTCGTGCATTTGTCTAATTATAATGGTTAACCCATCCACGCCGGGTGTGATACTTAATACGTGTGTATACCGTTATCGTATAAGCTTACTGCTATCAGCCCGAAGTTATATAATACATCATATTATATATATAATTTATCATATCATCCTCGTAATTATCTTTATATACGTCCCTATACCATATATATTATATATATTACATAAGTGATTGTTTTTTATTTATTTTTTAAAAAAATTTAGTTTATCTTTCTATTTGGTATCTATTTATGCAACGGGGCAATAAAATTACTATCAATTTATTGGTCGATAATAATTCAATAATAGTTCGAGAGGAGGCTTTGTTGAAAAATCCTCATAATAGAAAAATAAGAATAAGGTTTCCTTTACCTTGCCATGACAACCAGTGTTTTGAAAACATTATATAAATTTGCTTTCTTGGAGGCACGAATCGAAATTCTCCGTCAAGGATCCTTATTTATTAATAATTACTTCACAGGTTATACAAGGATGGCAATTTCTAAAAGTTAAGTTCACTATTTAACTTTTAAAATTATTTATACAAGCTATATGTCAAAACCTTACAATCCTTTAAATAAAAATTAGTTGCCTCTTTAATTTATTTTTAGAGGAGGCCAGACCCTTCTGTGACTCTTCCCCGTAAAAACCCGCGCTCGTATATTATACTATATATTACTATTATATATTAGATATATATATATATCTATATATTATACCTTATAGTAAGCTTATTATACCTATGATACTATATCTATACCATATAATATATATTACTATAGTAGTATAGTACTATATAGAAACGGCCTTGGGCGACGATTTCGTTGCTGATATCATGGCAACTATATGATTTTAACTTGAGGACCCTGTCCTCTCAATTGGGCGTCTCTTACGACCTGCATTCTTGCTTAATCATCTTCTCTCTTTCTCTCTCTCCTTCTCTACTCCTCCTCTCCTCTTCCCTCGTCTACTCGTCTTCTCTCCTTCAGTCTCTCTCGCTATCTCTCGCTCTCTCTTCTCTTCTCTCTCTCTCTCTATCCTATCTTAATCATATCTATCCTACCTCCTTCTATCTATCCATCGTACTTATCCTTACCTATCTATCTATCCTACCTCTTTCTCTTTTTATCCTAGCTATCTATCTATTCTATCTATTCTATCTTTCTATCTATCTAATCCTTGCAATCATCTATCTATCTACTCATCTATCTATCTATCTATCTATCCTATCTATCTATCTATCTATCATCTATTCAAATGGACCAACTCTCTATTTGCCTGTCCGTCTGCTAGCTAGCTATAGCTAGCTATCCCTAGTATACTCTATCTCTTTCGTTTCTTCTTTTTCCTTTTTTTTTTCCAGATATAATTTTGATTATTTTTAAGGAAAAAATTTAAAAAGAAATCTTTATTTTGTTGTTCATGAACTTTAACACTATCCAAATTTGTTTATACTGTCTTAAATCGAGCATATATATGTATATATATAACTCGCACTATATATTATATATATACTATCTATATATAACTATATTTTATTTAATTTTATAAGTTATCATTTATATATCTACTATATATCTATATCAATTATATATAATATATCTAGTATATATTATATATTATATAATATATATACTATATATATATTATCAAATATATACTATATAGATATTATATATATATAATATATATTATTATATATTATATATTAATTAGTAATAATATATATTATACTATAATATATTATGGTGCGGGTTTAAGACATCATACAAGATTTCTTAGAGATGCTGTAAAAAGCAAAAAGAAATTAATATATTTTCCGTATAAAGGCCAATTGGAGTGCAGCTTAATTTGGATAGTGATATATATATATTATATATATATTTATATAATATACTATATATATCTATCATTATACAGGTTATTTATATATAACTACTTATATAAATTATATATATCACTTACTATTATATATATTAATATACTATATTATACTAATAATCATATATATTTATTATATGCTATATATATATTATCTATATAACTATATTTAGTATATATAATATTATATACTTATAGTATTATAATATATATATATATATATTAAGTCTATCATAATATTCATATATACTATTCTATAAATATATATATCTTATATTATTACTTACTACTAACGAATATATAACTGAATGTTTCTATTCCACTATATTCTCTTAATCCTCACCTTGATCAAGTGTTTCTTGTTTATTTACCTAATGCTGTTTTAATTAGTACCTTCATCGTCTGTTCCTATTCCTCAATTTATCAGATATATTATTTTCTCTCGTCGATGTCCCTAACTCACATTTTCTTTTCCCTTCGGCTTAGACCCAGGGTGCCCACCATGGCGCATGCGCAATGGGGCGCATGGCGCATGATTAGAGTGGCGCATTGCTACCGGGCTACTTTTGTGGGTGATTTGACTATTTTAACTGCAGCGTACGTCGCCTATCTTGCGACTTCTATCTTAACTTAAAAATACAAATTCCATTTTATTTTCCGACAATTTGTCTAAATCTGCAAGATACTCACAGAATTAGATGTAACTTAAATCAGGTAGATGTTTATGATTTTTTTTTCTGTACGTCGGGACTCTACATGTTCAATATATGTTCCCGCCAATACTCATATTGAACATAGATTTTTAAATTTCAGTGTATAAGCAATGAATAATAAGGTTACATGTTACGGAAGTAATATCTCACTCCATATTTCTTTGAATATCATTATTTGCTTTACGCATTTTTTGTTCGTAAGGTGAGCATTATTAGAAAATATACGCTGCTCGATACTTTTGAACAGGCAAGAACTTCTAAAAACTATACATTAAGTGAATTAGAACTCTCTCACCATTACTCCGTGTGATCAACTTATATATAGTAATAATATTTATATATAAATATCTATACTATTCGTATATATATAGTTATATCAGTATATATTTATTGATTGTATATTATTATATATTATATATTATATAATTATAGATATATCTATATTATTAATAATATTATAAATATTTATACTATTATATATATTATATATATGTATATATATATATTATATTATATATATATATATATTATATATAATATTATAATAGTATATATATAATATATTATATACTATATATCGATATATATTATTAGTGATATTTGTTATATGAAACTATCTATACCTTACAGTATTATATATAATAGATTATATACCTATATATTTATATCTATATCTATATCTCATCTGAACTCTTCTGTGAAAAAAATTGTGCGCAGCTATGCAAAAAGTTGGGCCAACCCTGGCTTAGACCTTAACTTCTTAGTGGATATTTATTTCTCTATGATAAGATGCAAACCACCGCCTTTTCTTTGCCATATTTCCAAAATTTTGCTCTCCTTTTGAATTCACTTGCTGATATTATCAGATCAATTATATAATTTCATAATTTACTAATTATTTTATTTATTATTAATTAATCATATATCAATTAGTATTATGATAATTAATATTATAAACATAATTGTCCGAAAGGACTATTACACAATCGTGGATATTCATAGAGAGACAACTGAGAGGATCAAATTGGAACATTTTTCTCTATTTAAATAATGATTAAGACTCTTTCCTGTTTTTTTTTTACCTTTTATTGCTCCTAAAAGGGAATATTAGACTAATTTTTCAAGGCAAGTCTTATGTCTTTATAATTAATGGTAGATAAATTAACTACATTTATTACACAAGACACACACACATGCATACTATCACTACCATATGATCTTATATAATTAATCTATATTATTTACGTATATATATATTATATTATTATATACTATAAACTTATATTGTTATATATATAGTACTATATATATATTATATATATACCTATTAATATATATATATATATATATATTATAGTATATAATATATATATAGTATAATATATTATATATATATACTCATATACTATATATATATTATATACATCATAATAGTTTTTATTATATACATATTTTATATATTATATATCATCTTATCATATATATACTTTATATATACTTATCAATATATTAGTATTGCATTGTAACATCCCGCCTGATCCCGCATTCGCACACTATTTATTACAGAAGAGTCATATCTCGCGCCATCCCGCCATTACTTAATATCTGATCCACATCCGGCGATCGCCGTTTGCTCGATAGCGATAGTGTTGCCACGATATTTTGTCGCGTTGATACAAGACTTTTATGATGAAAATACTAGCATTTGAAATCTGAAAATGAAGATTGATAAGAGTTGAAGCAATATCAAAAACGCTTGAGATTCCAATCTTACATGTTGTCAATAGACGTTCCACTCGGCTGGACTAATAGTATCACTTTACGTATGCTGGAAAGACATGTGCGTCAAGAAACCCATTTTGCTTTCTAACCATTTGTATTCCCAGAAGCGTATGTTTCTCTACTAAATGTGGAAAAAGGACATAATATCACACCGTGCATTAATCTATTGAAACCATTTAAGGAAATTACCAAAAAAATCGGCGCCTCTACAGCTTCTTGTGTTCCTCTGATGATAATACCATTATCTCAACGCTCTAAGGAAGCATCTTGGAACCCATATATTCAAATGCAAAATGGAATGACGCGGTTTAAATAGAACGGGATCGATGTAATCAAAACTGAAAGCAGAAAAAACGGCTTTGTTCTGTGGAATTAATACCTTGCTACTTCCCCGTAGTAAAGGCAAGTTATTTGGTAACACAATATTTAGAACTAAGTTAAATCGTCACTTTGAATTGCAGTTGAAAAAACTTCAATCCGAGTAGTTCGCCAGTTCAATTAGCCACCCATTGTAAAGGAAACAATACCTTCCACAAGTTTTAAAACAATACAGATTCTACTGGCAAGAAGAATTTCTTCCAGTCACAGGTAGAAATGTGCTTACTGAAAAAGAAACACAACGCATTACTAAAGATGTAGTGCAATATTGAAAACTACCACAAGAAAATCGATAACTAAGTACGCAAATGGATATCCTACTTACCGTTACTGAAAAGTTACAGCTCAGAAACATGTTCACCCACGCTTGAGGTCTACAAACTTGCAAGGCAATAATTTGGCCTTGGTCCCCCCCAAGTATGTTCCAAGTGACCGGAGTATTTAGGCCAATGCTGTGATGGCATTACCATGATGAAACCAAGCAGAAACAGTCACTCCTCAACAGAAAAGGCAGTAAATTGATTTGTCAAGCACACTTCCTATCATTTATGTTGAATTTCTTACTTAGTGCAAAGACAAGTATATCTAATCCATTATAAAATCTACTTTCACTAGGCGGACGGTTGGAGCGTAAGAGGGTTCAGGTGATCCGGCTGCCGATTCTTGATAAAAGCTTGTAGGTCTCCGTCGCCGCCACACTCCTCAGGGTAACACATTTATCTTATGTATTGTGGCCTTAAAATCCTCGACAAGCTGTATATATCTTCTAATAATAACTATTATCATACATATACTATATATAATTACTAAATTGATCCATTATATCATATACTATATATATATATATCTATACTATTATATAATTAATATATATCACTAAATATTCCGCTCATCGCTCCGCATCCCGCGATCCGCAATTCCGCATCCGTGAATATTAAAATCCCAAACACCGCATCCCCCATCCGAATCCGTGGATTGGGAAAAAAATCGACACTTGCCCATGCCATCGCCTAATATATAGTATACTAGATATATATATTATATTATACTATTATATTAATTATACTATATATACCTATATACTTTATAATAATTATATATTTTATTATACATAATATACTATATATATATAATATTATACTATATATATATCTAGTATATAAAGTATTATATATATATATTACGTGCTATATTCATATATAATATAATATTGTATATATATATATACTAATACCTACTATATATATTATTATTACTACTATAGTTATCTTAATATATATATAGCATATATATTTTTATCATATTAGCATATACGTATATATATATAATAATACTATTACTAATATTACTGCTATATCCTATATTTATAATCATATATGATATTATATATATACTTAATATAGTTATAATACATAATACTATATATTATATATATATCCTTCTACTATAACTATATATATATAATAACTATATATAATATAAGCGTTGTTAGTGCAAGAGCCATACCAATCGAATGTTCTCCAGCAACTAAGCCACAAGCGGAAGAATTATATGAAGACGTTTCGCAGCGTCCCTCTCTCTCCACATAAACTATCTTGAAACTCCATCTCAAGTTAAGACGTTGCGAAAAAAAAAAAGTTGCTCTTCTTCTCTCTAAACTCGATTAGTCCATTTACATGTCTCATTCAAGAATCGAAAGGTTACCAGGTATTCTTCCAGCTGCGTCTTTCTATCTTCTTCCTCGTCACCTTTCTCGATTTAATAACTTTGTCATTAAGTGACACGTTGTGAATCATCTTTAAGACTATGTCATGTTTCGGTCGGCTCTTCTAAACTAATGGCACGTCACTCCAGCCAATTATGTCTATATAGCTATATTATATTATATACTATATAACTAATTTATATACCTAGTATACTATACTATATAATATTATATTATATATACTTATATTTTATATATAACATATACATATTATCTATCTACTTACTATATTATATTATATACTATATATTTCTTAGATTTCTACATATAACTTGAGCAACATTCTGACCTAACCCTATTCTAAGTTTCTAAATCTATTTTCCTGTTACTTATAATCGCTTTTAATCTGTTGACCATCAAAAATTTTAAGCATTAAAATGGACATTATATATTATATATATATGATTATATTATTTATATATATTATATATATAGTATAACTCCATCCATTCATATACTCAGTTATACTCTCCTATAGCGGTAGTTTCCCATCCTATACTACTATATATATATATATACCCAACTCGCACGTACTGATCCTTACTACACTATATCTCATTATTACTAATCTCCTGATACACTCTCATTATAACAGTATTTTACTATATTTCACTTGCGCGAGTCTACTTATTGAACCTTTCAAATTAATCTACCTGTATATATACATTTGAGGTCATAAATTTTTTTTACCTAGATGTTTAGTGAGTTGACGTAATTTTTTCGTTCTCCCAATTTTTCTGAAATTATTGATATTGAAGGATTTATTCTAATTTGTGAAAATGATTATATCGTGTTAGCAATGCTGCAACATTTAAGTATACTAATAAAAAGGTTATGTGAAGTTATAAAGGAAGAGTCGGATAATTACAACAGTAGGATGAAATGGTTATTCTTTATTTACTAGTAAACATTGTGCGCTCGAAGGTGTCATACTGTTTCTCCCAAAATCTTTTTTTCAAATATTTAGAGTTTATTACACTGATGCCTTTTAATTATGTATTTTTCTTTTTACATAACGGAACAGTTCAAGCAGGTAGTAACCTTATTTAATGTCAGCTGACACGCAACATTATAGAATTGGATTATTTATTTGTTTAATGCTATATATATTTTATATGGCCAGCCTACTAGAAGAGCCCACGATCCGATATCTCAAAAACTCACAATGCTACCAGGAAAAGGAAATACCATTTTTGGAAATCCTTGTTAAAATTTGGTGTAGGAAAATGTAAACCAATAAAAAAATAAAAACATAAAATTGCTTTTTTTGGGGGGGGAGCTCGAGTCGGCGGGGGACATAGTATATATATTATTTGTAACGGTATTACACGGCAATTTAGGGGGCTCGAGGCCGGACGGGGAACACCAGGGGTCACGTCTTTCCACTACCCCGTAGGGGAGCGGTGCGGCAGGCATCGCCACTCCCCCGTCGCACACCCTAAACTACACAAGGCGCGAGGTTCGAGACCCTCCGGCAGGGGGGAAATAGCTCCATTACGCCCCCGTAGTTCCCTCAACGCACGCAGCACGACGAGAGACCCCGCCACCTCCTGCATTCGGTGCGAGTCCTACCCTTGGGTATTCTTTACGTTAAAACTAAAAACAACAAATTTACTGAAAGTCTATTATTTTTTATACGAGTAAACGTATAAAAAAGTTCTCTAAATAGGCTTTTACTCATCCTATTACTATAATTATTACCACATAATTTTTTTTCTTTTACATTTTCCGCACCTAATAATTGTACCAGACCACTTCCCCAAATGTATTCCTGTTCCCCAGCGTAGCTGTCTGTAGTTTTGAGCATATGGATTGAGCTTTCCTAGGGCTAACCTGCATATCTTCCTACTTAATACTATAGTATTGTGATATTACTGGTTAATATATATTAATTCTATTCTTACTATCTATATATATATTATATATAGATATATATTATATACTAGATATTATTAATATATATACTTATATATTATAATATCATATATACTATAGTATATATATTTATAGTATATTATATCTTATATCGATGCTCATAGATATCGGGTATCGATATATATTCGGATTAATCCGAAATCGAAGGTCAGAGAAAACTTAAGTTTTACCCTTATATATATATTATATTTATATTACTTATATATATATATATATATATATATAGATATACTACTAGTACTATTTTATTACTAATAATATATTAATACCATATAATATTATATACATATATATTATACTTTCACTAGTTATATTATATAATATTAATCATTTGAATACTATAATATACTATACTAATATAATAATAATTATTAATAGCATATATTTGTTTGATTTATAATCTTATTGATTACTATATATGTTATATATATATATTAGTTATACTCTATCCCTTATATTATGTACCTATATCTATATACATTCATATTATAATCTACTTATACTAATTCATACTATTACTATAGATTATATCAATATACTACTCATATCTATTATATTATATACCTCTACTATATACTATTATAATCTATTCCCTAGGCTTTTTTAAAGCTGGTATAAGATAGTGTCCTTAAAAGTAAGCAGTCGTGTTACCACCTGACAACGATGAGCCTAAAAAGGAAATCTACCGATTTACTTCTGAAAGATTTTCATCTTCCCAGAAAATAAGTACGTTCCGGTCTGACAGTGACCTTTGGCAGACCTCCCTGCTCACACTGGGGTCCAGGGATCACACAGCGTGTGATATAGGGGCAAGCTGTAGGGGTGAGGTCCTTTGCACAGGTTCGACTGTCAGACCAACGTACTTATTCTCATGGGAAATGAAAAATCTTTCAAGAAGTAAAACCGCGTAGATCTCACTTTTGGTCATACGTGCAGGTGGTAACACGCCTGATTTACCACCACCAGGGTGTGGGTTCGAAACCCGATTAGGGGAGTTTAATTAATAAATCAACTTTATATTATACACAATAAAGTTGCATTTTCATCTTCATGACACAATATAACAATAATAACTAATACCTATATAATAATATATTATATATTATACTAAAAAATAGTAATATTTCATATATATATAGTATAGTATAGTATATCTGTATATATATTATATACTATAATATAATATATATACTATTATATATATACTAGTATATTATATTCGATCATATTTAATAATATTTGTATATGGCCAAAATTATAATTATAGCATTCAACACTGACCCGCTACGTTATATATTTTTGGTTTTTTTTAAGTCATGCAGCATGAAAAGTATAAATTTCGATTTTCCGCTATATCTAAGATTCTTAGACTTATCAGTGGCTACCGATCGCGGAAAGCATACATCTAACTTGACCAGGGGCATTCTTATTATTCTGGTTTTC
>JABUQX010061753.1:0-16768 GCA_015478945.1 Trachelipus rathkii
TATGTGTGTTTGTGTGGTGTGTGTTTGTGTGGTGGTGTTGTTGGTGTTGTTGTTGTGTGTTGTTGTTGATAGGTTAGGATAGATCCATACATGCGTTCTTTTGCAAGGTTAAGGAATCGAAATATTGGACGGGTGTGTGGGGACCGAGTGGCCTCAGAAAAAAAAATTGGGGTGGGCCAACATTTTACCATGGAATTTTGCAAGGTCCAAGCCGAAATATCGATGGCAAACAAGTGGGTTAAAGACACAAAAACGGGCTAAGCCCCTAAGGGAAAAGATTCAAAAAATTTACCGTGGGGCAAAATGCCCACGGATCGAAAAAAATTAGGGCGTAAAATAGGGGTAATACGTTACAACGGTGGTGCTGACGCAACCGGTTTGGCGCACGGCAACCCGTCTTCGAAGGGTTGCCAAAAATTACGGTTGCCGTAAAAATTAGGGATGCCAAAAAGATTAGGGTTGCCAAAAAATTGGGTTTTCTCAAAAAAATTTAGGACGTTCTCAAAAAATATGTTTCTCAAAGAAGAAATTAGGTGGATTCGGAGGCGGGTCTCAAAAAATTAGGGTTCTCAAAAAATTACAATTCTCAAAAATTAGGGTTTCTCAAAAAATCGACTTCCCTAAAAAAAATCTTAATCAAGGGTGGGCCAAAATTATCCCATGGAAGACCAAAGGGGTTGGTCGAAAAAAGGTCCAGAGGCCCAAAAGTGAAGTTCTAGAAAAAGGTCAAGGTCAGGTAAAAATTCGAGCTCAAAAAAAGGTCGCGGTCAGAAAAGGTCAAAAAAGGTCGCGGTCATTTTTCTCCGAAATGGGTATCCTACTACTATCATTAAGCAGATCAACAACTACCAGAATAATAGCAAGACATTAATAAAATAAACTGGAAGCATTGCCTATACACACAAGCCCAGGTCGCCAAGAGCGTCTACAACCAATGAGGATTGTGTATTGTGCAGGACAGCTCTTTCTAATAGGCACCTAGCAAGCCTCGAACTGTTTGAAATATGGAAAAATGTTTCGGCGGTTATGTAGATTCGTAACAGCACCGTACGCGTAAAAAACTCTTGGAAGCAGGCTTGAGAGGCTGCAAACCGAAGAAGAAACCTCTTCTAACAGACAAACAGTGTAAGGAAAGACTTGCTTGGGACAAAAAACATTTGACATGCATAGACTAAAGATCAACGGGGAAGGGTCTTATTAAGTGACGAGTCTATTTTGCATAAATAATTATTCTGATAATCAATATGTGAGGGGTCGCAAAGGAGAAGAATTTTTACCACAATGCTTTTACCAACAATTAAATATCCGACATCAGTTATGGTGTGGGGTTTTATGACAGCCTCACATGTTGGCAGGTTGGACATTGTGAATAAACGCTGAGTAGTAAACAATATCTTGAAGTCCTGAATAACAAAATGATTACTAGTGCCAAAGATGTGTTTGGAGATGCAAATTTTATATTCCAAGATGATAATATACCTTGTCATCGATCAAAAGTGGTTAAGCGATGGTTCAATACTAACAACAATAATAAAACGATACACTGCATTGCATTTATTTCATCTTGTAAATGCAGACGACGCCAACAGGATTTTCTTGAGGAATTGTCCTTCCGGAGACTATATAAACGCTTCCAGAGTTGTGAGTAGATGAAATATTCTGTTTAATGATTCAAATTTGTGATTACCGAAATTATTTGTTTATAATTCAATTTATATAAAAAGATCTGTGTAAGCCAAATATTTGATATCACTTTTATAATTACTTGTTTTTAGGGAAAATCTTTTGTGTAATATATAAATATTCCTCCCAACATGATACAATGCCACAGCTTATTCAAATATAAAAATATTCCAAAAACATCAATACTAAGCACTACGAATGATAAAGTCACACTAAAACCACCCCAATTGAACACTTACACGAAGAAGCAAACATTATGCCACTAAGAGACCACCTGGATATGTTATGCACGCAAATTTACTCATGTACACTGAATGCTACAACAGCCCGGCCATAACAGTTTCTAAAACCATACCAAACATACAGTAGTCTATGATTAAAGCCCTCTATTTCAGCAACATTTTCGGTCAAACTCATTCACAAGATCATACAAAAAATTGTTTTGAAAACCGTCAGCCCAATTGCCTTATACAGCAGCCATAACAACTTCCCAAACTCAAATCACACTTGTCAGACTGAGATTAGGATACCACCCAAACGTACAGTCATTAAAGTACAGATTTAATATAAACTACATCAAATCACATCACATCACATACATGTTCAAGATGCTCCCTAGAATCTGACAAAGCAAAACACATTCTTCTGGGATACCCGTCCTCATTCCATGCCGTACACAATTCCAAATTAAATCTTTGAGAGATCTCTAGTTCTTGCCGGCGGATATGGCAGACTTCCTGAATACCGTACTTGACCCTGGAAAAAAGGGTGATCAATCTCCTCAGCATGACTCCATAAGAAATGAGCAAGTCTGAAGATCGGGTTTCAACAAAGATTTTCAGATAGAATACAAGTGCGGAGCTTACTAGGGCGATAGTTAGAAGACCAGAGCTACTAGCCATTCTTCTTCGGAACAGGTTGGACATATGCTCACTTGCCACTAGAGGCAAAGTGTTAGTATCTGAGGAATAAAGAATATCAGTTGAACGAGGGGTGGGTCAGCACGGGAAGCTCACTCCCTCAAAACTCGGGGAGAGAATGCCATCCGGTCTACCCGCCCACATCCTAACGCTCACATAGATTTCAGGAGCCATTGCACCCGATCAAATGTAATCACAGGCAAAAAAAAGACAAAGGCAAAGCAGACCTGAGAAGAGAAGGAGGAGTAAGTGGAATGCCAGAACCTTCCAGGGTTGAATTAGAGGAAAATAGGACACCAAAGAGATTGGCCATTTCAGTTAATAGATTAGCCAACTAGACACCCATCAAAGAGCGATTAACAAGAAGGAGCCAAGGTAAGATTTACTGAGGTTGTCTGTAGACGATCTTTTTGCTCTCAAAAGGCAGAAGATTTGTAGTAGGCAGAAACCAAGAAGGTCAGCGTCAACTTTCGTTTGATGAAAGTGCGCTGAGATCTTCGAAGAGTATCCCTGCAGCGATTTCGAGCTGAATGAAATTTAGCGAGAGTGATAGGAGAACGAGAATTATTCCACTCCTGATACGCACCGTCTCTAGCCTGAATGGCTAGAGAACAAGCACGATCGAACATCGGATTTTGGGGAGAGAAAGAATTAGTTGAGTCGAAGAAAGAATGAACCCTGCTCATCCCACCAACGATTACAGCTCCTACCTTATCGAAGGAAGCCGAAGCGTCTTCAGGGGTCAATTCAGCGTCACTCTAGTTATAGTTAGCGTAGAAGCGACGCAAAAGTCCCCCCACATTGGGGCCGATTAATAGGCCAAGAAAAAAACCATAGGCGCAGGATGGAAACTGTTGGAGAGAAACAGTAAATCAATTAAGAGAAAAGTGGCGCTGTCTATTATTTACCGGCCATCATGGAAGTGAAGGTGGTGTAATTGCTTCTTCAGAAGGAACGCGGCCAAATACATTGTTCTTTCAAGATTGGCTTGTTTACCGATCCGAATGTGGTGTGGCGCTTCTTTAATTAGTTGCTCCCAGATCGTTGAGAATGCTGAATGATTGGAACCACACCCATAAACACATCCAAAAAGAATACTCAACGATTTGTGATGTGTCGTTGAAATGCTCTACGTGAGAGGGCTAGGTAGGTATCCATACAAAGTATGCTGAACATCTGTTCTGTAGGAGAACAGGTAATCAGAAGCAACAAGATTACTTCGGTAGTAGAAGGAAGAATAGAATTTTAAGTTTGAAGCATAATTTGAAGATCTATATTAATTTCAAGTATAATATAATATAACATCTCCCAAAATGGGTTTGAGGCTGGGGAAATGAGGTGTTTGGTGAGTGCAAACGTGCACTTTTGGGGTCCATGTCTCGAATCTCTTACACACAGGTATATATATATATATACTATTACATATATACTTACTACTCTATACTATATATTAATCTCATATCTATATAATATCAATACTATATCACATATAATATATCTTCATTACACTATATCTACTATCATCTCTATCTATACTTACTCTATATATATATATACTTTATAATATATACTCTCTCTACTTATGAAGCTAACTCTGTGGTGCTAAAATGTCTACCTAAAGTCAATAAAAAGTTAACTTATCAGCTATCCGCATCCTGCAATTCCGCGTGATAGTGATTTTTATTTGGCATCCGTCATCCGCATCGCGGGACAGTGAAATATCACCATCCGCTACACCTTTATATATACTAGTATATATACATACCTATATATATTATATATATAATATATACTATATACTACTATATTATATATACTATTATATAACTATATATTCAAATATATATTTACTATATATTGAATTATTACATATATATATATATATATCCATACTATTACCCACTACCATACACAAACATTACCGCAAAACCTCCAGACACTCATAGAACGCATTCAAAACCTCTCATTATTATACTTATACCTATATTTTATATATATAACCTACCTACTTATACCATAACTTCCACATAATATCACATCTATCCCTATCTACTACTTACATATACCCTCTCATGCTAACCGTACATACACACTCTACTACTACCATGCCTATATAAATACACCCTACTCCCACCCACCTACAACTATATAATCTAACCTACCTATACTCATACAGACACTAACATACCAGTATATTCATAATATAAACGGGAGAATGAAATTTTATAAACGACTATTTATCATACTAAAACCCTTAACTACACTCACCAGTCTACCCTACCATACCTCTCACTCACCCTTACCACCCAACCAACAAACATACCTATAACAAATCTCAAATTATTATATACATACACAATATATATATAACACATCACACACACCGTACCATCACAACAAAACCTTATAACACAATAATCATACACACAGCCATACGTGGACATAACCAACAATAATTAAATTTAGAAACAGATCTAGAAAACGATATACATCAACGCTAATAATATTGCTTCAGGACAACAACCACCTGAAATTCACCGTGTTTATAATTTACAAAATAATAAGAAAACTAATAACAAATATGACAGTTTGAAAGTTATTAATTGACAGTATGTCTAAACTGATTGCCATGCATCCGCAACATGCTTAACAACCATTCGTCTCTCTTTGCCGCACTTAGCAATAATAGTTTTCTGAATAAGTAAAGACTTTCAAACAAATGTTTCACACCATTACGCTCTTAATTCTACAAGAAAGTTTGAATTATATACAGAAAAAAAATTGGCAACAAATAATTTTAGATTAAGTTGGTTGCAATTTTACCAGGTTATTTAGTTGGTTGTGAAAAAGGAAAAATTTTCAAGTTATCATATAAATGTACTCAGGAAGTAAATATGAGTTATTGATTTTAAAACAATCTTATTAGCCCCTAATCAATAACTTAAACCTTTAAATAATCTGACCTATACCTCATCACCTCTCAACCTAACCTAACGTCTAACCTAACCTATCCCACTCCTCAAACCTTACACTTCATATCACTACACCTAACTAAACATGACCCAATCTCCCTAATCTAACCTAATAAAATCACTAATCCATATACCTAAACCTAACTCTAACACACTACCTAACCTAACCTATAAACCTAATAGACTATACAAACATAAATTGAATAAACATATTGTTAAAAAATGAGGTGATAGTATTTCATATATATATAATCACAGCCTTCTACAAACTATTGTATACGAATATGTTCTCAAATATACCAAAGTTATCTCGTATTCTAATCATATAGAGTTAAACTAGTATTAACGGTAATAATTAATTATATATTATATATATATATATATATTATTATATATTATATAATATATATATATATATAATATATATAATATATATATAATTATATATAATGGATATATATTATTATATATAATATATATTTATTAATAATATATATTAATATTATATATAATATATATATAATATCGGATATATTAATATTAATTATATTCTTATATATATATATATTTTATATATATAATATATATAATATATATATATTATTATATATAAATATATATATATAATATAATATATATATATATATATATATATATATAATAATAAATATAATGTAATTTATATATTTAAAAGGTTGACACTCAAATGCAAAGCCAAAAAACTAACAACTTTTTTCTAAAAACAAATCCGTTAATAGTGATTATCGAAAATTTATTTAAAACTTGTAAATGAAAAACCAAAATTATTCAGTATGTACCGCTTAAGCAAATCTTTTCATCTCTTGACACCCATATTTCTATAGGAAATTTATACTTTAACACTAATTGACTACTAATTAATTAGATTTATAGTTAATCTGTGGTCCACAGAATTTCATAGGAATTTACAACTAATATGTTATATTATTGTTAACAACAATATTACACTAAGATGTTAAAAAGTTGGAGGCGAAAACCGAAACTAAATTGTTCCTTAAAGATTTATAGCTTTATGGTATGTGCTCGCGGTGGCTCAACGTAGCATGACAGGTCACGGGGGCCAATACTGCGGGTTTGATGTATTCTCTTAAAGCGACACGAACACTCCACATAAATAATTTAATATTAATGAAAATCGCTTGCTTTCTCAATTTTTAATAATATATTCTTACTGTAATCATTGATTCAAGTTTCGTTCGAAAAAAATCAATCAAATATCTTACAAAGTGATATAACACTTAATAATTTAAAACTAGTACCTATCCATTGTTTTCATTTTTAGATAATTCAATAATCAAAATAACCCAACTTCCAATCAAATAAATCATGCATTAGTAGCATTACTAATCTATAGATAAATTAATAGCATCAAAGAAAAGAAAGAAGAATAAGGAAAATAGAGGAAAACATAGACAATGATAATTCAAGCTGTCTACAGTGAAAAGTAGTGGTTAACCCTCCAGCCATTTTATACTATAAAATATCGGAAAACTAAGTATGAGAAATGCTCGAAAGCACAAAACTTTAGGTGTAAAAATTATTGATAGATGTGTCCCTAGAGCAAATCTTGTACAACTCTTTGCTAAGGTTCTAGGATGAAACTCAAATCTCTTCCAAGATAAAAATGGCATTGATAGAAAAGAACACTATTTCCGGTCATGAATTGAAGATACCTTGTGTAATCGTCCTATCTGACATTTATTTGCATCATCTACGAACATCTTCAATTTTCTTGACTATGCAATTATCACTTTGCATCATCATCACTCTTATGTAAACTTATTTCAAGAACATATGGAGCCAAGAAATATTTTAATTTTTTAGGAATATTCAAAAACGAAGAAATAATAGATATTTTCAAAAGTTTCTATAATGAGGAAAAGTAAAAAAAAAATGGGTACTGCCATGCAAAAACGAAAATTTAATGCTTCCTATTGCACTAACATTCAAACACAACACAAACATTAACTTTCTACAGCTCACCACAAAAAATGAAACCATATTTCCAGACAGCTTAGTTCCTGAGGTTAAATGTAATTCGCCAGATTGTATAAAAAGTACGGTGTTGGTTTAAATATTTGATATTTCACTTACATACCTATAATTTATAGGAGGGGGAAATTTCGTTTTATCAATTATCCTAATTTACATTGAGACTAGTCTTACAGGCTGAAATGTAGGCCTAATATACATTATACATTTACATATAACTACCTGATACAATTAAACAAATTAAATAAGTAAATAAATGAAATGTGGAAATAAAAAAATTAAATTATCTTATAGAACACAATATATCTTTGAAAATATCTTTTTATCACTATCAGGTTTTATAAAATAGCATTCATGTTAGATTATGTCTTGATATTTGATCCCTATATTACAGTGCTAATTTGTTTTATTTAAAAGTTATAATTTTTAAGCATGGAAAATTCTTGTTAGCATATCAAAGAATTTTTATTTCAATATATTGGCCGCAGATTATTTTTTTAACTTCCTCAATATTGCAATATGAAAAAGACTTTTGCAGCCCTTGATATTAAAAAAAAAAAAAACTAACATTCTGCCCTCAATTCTGAATTCAAATGCACCTGGAGGAAAAGCCTCAAGATGTAACATCTGTTTAGTGTGTACAAAGCTTCGGGTACGAAAATACAAAATTTGTGGAATTTTCACACTACCAGTCTGACATATATGTGTCAGCTATGTGAATCAAGCTCTAAGCTCTATATAAAAGTAATCGGAGAAACCACTTCCTGGTATGCTAAGATTGCCCTATAATGAATCTTTTGATATACCAAAGAAAAGAACTTCCACAATTAATCTTGCTTTTGTTATAGTTTGGGGTTTCCATTTAGAAGCATTCATTCAAAGTTCAAATGCTGAAATCTTTTCTTTGGCCAAAATGCCACTGATATTTAATCTTGATTAAACCCCATAAGTAATAAAGCTAGATTTTTGGTGTGGGCCTCCTGTTTGTGAATTTTTCAGTTTTTTTAAATTCATGATCTCTACGCCATAACTGTTTTAATTAATATAGTAATTATTTTCTATTAGTTATTTATAGTTATGTTTATTATAATAGTTATTTCTATAGCTCTTGTGTTACTTGCAAATTTTGCCATATAGCATTTATTTTAAATTCACCTAATATTCTACAAAATTGAATATAAATAATTTAATATTCAGAAAAATCAAGATCTGAAACCGCAATCGGCACAACAAACACAGCAAACAATAACGATATTATAATTAATAAAAATATAATAATAATATTAATAATAATAATAATAATAATAATATATAATAATAATAATAATAATAATTAATAATAATAATATAACTTGTACGATATTATTCTGATGAACAGAATAATATAAATATATTTATATTATTTATTTATATTATATATATATTATATATATATATATAATATATTATATAATTTTAATATTATAAATATATATATATAATATATACCTATATTATCATATTATATATATTATATTATATAATCATTTGTATTTAAAAGGTCTGTGATATTCGATAAAGATACCAGTAGTTAACTTGTTGAAACGGTTTACTATTATATATATATATTAATTTATATAGTATTATTATATTAATTATATATAATATATATATATATTTATAATAATAAAATATAATATTTATATAATTATTATATATAGTATAATTATTATATATATATTATATATATATATAATATATATAATATCGATATATTATATATATTATTTATAATATATATTTATATAATATATATTATATATATATTATATATAATAATAATATTATAATATATATATTATTATAATAATATATAATATTGCAGATAACTGTACAGAATAAACTTAAGATATCCCATAAACATATATATAATATATATATATATATATATTTAATTAATATTAATATATTATATTTATAATATTATTAATATTTTATATATATATATTATATATATATATATATAATATATATATATATATGTTATATTATATAAATTCCTTCTATATGTCACTGTTTGTATGATGTTAATTAAAAACTGACAACTTTTTGGACTATATTTGTATTGAGCAAATTTTTTACGTTTCATCAACTTAAAATTTTAATTACTACTCAAACATAATTAATATTATATTTTGGGGGTAAACAGTTTTGGTTGGTATAATATTGGAAAACAGTGCAACTTGAAATAATCTGTTGTTTCCCCAATAAAAAATTTTATACATGTTTTTAAACATATATGAAAAGAATAAATATTTGCAAATCAAATTTTTTAGCATGTAAAATTTAAAATAATAGAAAAATAATTTTTTACAAATATTTCGGCACTTCACAGAAATTCTTTTAGAAAACTTTTCAATATATTTTTTTGTCATAAGAACTTGGACTTACAAAGAATTATTTAATATTGTAGCATTGGCTAGGGGCTTTACCTAGAAATAGAAATTTCAATGTAATATGAGGCAACTGATAGCACTTAGTTTATTTGATTGGATTTAATTCAATAGGAAAATTACTTATCTCTGAAAGACTGAGAATATTGAAGACTAAAAAATAGTTTTTGCTAAAATGCATCATTTGAAATCATTGCATTCTGACGTTTTAAGCTTTAACTGCATGCTAATGTTAGTATTTCAATATATTGTTCGTCCAACTAAATAAAATAATTAACTTTTTTATCGGAACAATGTAAAGTATTTTGAAAATTTAAATATGAAAGTATGTTACTAAAATGATTTATAATAAAATTTTCAAAACCATGAATGTTATTTTTTCCATTTCCTATTTCCTTAAATATTTTTTATATATTATTAAAAAATATATGTTTATAAATCAACATAGACCTACTACTTAATCAACAATGATATCATTTTCTGCTACTTATTTTAATTTGGTACATCCGATTCTTCAAACTTCTCTCTATCAACATATTTAGAAAAGCTTTGATTCATATATGTTTTCATATCAAATTCCAATTAATATCTATATATGCTTTAAAATCGCTTTGAATGTTGAAATTATAAAAAATTTGCATTTTTAATTTTTGAACAATTAATTTACCAGTCTTATTTGTGATTTTTCTTATTTTTTTTTTTGTATATGATTTATTCGTAAGTTATGCATCACTAGTTGTTAAAAATTGCTTAAATTAAATTAATATATATTAATATTATATATATATATATTATTATATAATATATTAAATATATAATATTATATATTATATATATATTATATATATATATATATTATAATATATATTTATATATTATATATATATATATACTAATCATATATAAATGTCTAAAAATATTCCATTAGCTATAAAACGCATATATCCAATATGTAATAAAAAGAACATAAAGTGGGAATAGGTTATAAAAAGAGAATATTACCTATGCTATTCTATTACGATAGATTGACAAATACCACTATGTACTAGTATAGATTGACTACGAAAATGTATATAGTATAAAGTACATATATATATACTTCGTATGAGCTTTTTACGACTGAATAGCTCATTTATACTACCCAATACTACTAAACGTATTTAGTTCACAAGAATCAAGTTTATTTATAAGCATCGAGAGTTATACCTCTTCAAGGTGACTAATTACTAACTACTAGGTATTATTCTACAGCCTGTTTACTCTAATATATATAATATAATTCCATTACGTTCTTTATACAATATGCAGGTATGCATTATTATGTGAAAATCCATTTAGCCATAATGTCGGAACTATGATATGATGACACCAAAAGTAAAATTCCTTGGAACCATATATTTTCAGGATAAATAAGCAGCCGAACGGAAGAATTTTTTGCGACCTTGTTATAAGTTATATCTGTCGTTCTCCGGAATTTGCAATCTAATTTGTTGAGCTGTTATTTGCAGTATGATATTATATATATGTAGTTTTTCACGAAATTTAACAAATGACTCTTTCTACTGTTGTTATTATGTGAGGTGAATTATATGTAGGTCTAATGTAATCTAGTTAATAATATATATGAGTATTCATTATTAAATATTCGAGAATAGCATATTAATATTATTAGAGATCTTCATTTCCGCACAATGCGGTGGGTTCAATCCCCGGAGAAATAGTCTGAAGTAAAATTTCTTTAATATCTATCTCAATCTTATTATCGATTATTATCTATTATAATTTTATTATTATTAGATTATCTATTTATAATTATTAATTATATATAAATTTGCTCACTAATTTATTCGATATTTATTTAATATTATTATTTGTATTAATTTAGTTAATATGATTATAATTAATAAACTTATACTATATTTAACGAGGATATTTAATTTTTTTAATTGCTATCGTTCAAATTTCAATTTTATTATAAATTTAATGATTTATAGAAAAGTTAAATTTAATAAATTTATATATGTATTATTATTTTTAATTTATATATAAAAAACTACTCACTACCCCAGGCCTATCACGTGAGTCACTCTATGCGAGCGGGGCACCTTAAATATACTACTATATATATTATATTTATTCCGCTACTTGTACGGGGCGAAGGTTATAAGGTAAAATTATATAAGATTGGGGGGAGGGTTTCTGTTATTGTCACTCCCTGGGAAAATAATACGTTTAAAATGTGTTTGATATAAATATCAAAGTACCCAATATTATTTAATATTATAGTTCGTAAAGGTGTTATAATTCTACAACTTATTAGCGTTATTACATATTCATTGCATAATTTTAAGACTGGGAACATATACGACTGCGAACCCTCTTAACTGGAGTACACCTAGCGACATGAAAAACGAGCATTACTAAGTTAACTAATATCATAGGATAATGACCTGACACAGATTGTTTAAGGATCTGGCAAAAAATAATATGATCCGATAAGTGTTTATTTACATTATAATTAACTTTTTGTTTAATATTTATATTTATTATTATCTATCGTCGGATGAAAATATCTCATGTAGGAAAATACAATAGCGTATTTCTCTCCTCAAAACTCTAAGCAGAGGCTCCGAGAATAGTCAACTCATGTGTGTATCAGAAGGGGGGTTGACGTTTTAATTGATTTTAATATGCTCTCCCCGGTGCGTCTCACACGAGTGGCAGTTGATACCTGGAGAGAAACTCACGCCGTAACTACTATACCTATCTTATTTTGCTGAGTTTTATTATCACTAATGAGTATTACCTTTAGTATTTAAAAAGTAATACCAAAAGTTGAAATAGCGAAGTAATATCCAATTACTTTTTAGGCAAAATACAGGTTTAGAAGTATGTTTGATAACAGCCAAACCTACTCAAAGATGGCAGGGTCAAAGTATCCTTCTAGGCTCTCAAATCACGGTTGGGAACGACGGGGAGGACCTTCGTTATATTACCCTAACCTCATGTCCCTCACATCGCTCTGAAGCCCCCCTAAATGGGGATTTTTTTTAAAAATATTGAGAAATTCATAAATAGTAAGAATAAAAAAGTATTTTTACCACCATCACCTTAATACATTTATTTTCAAATTAGGATTTCACAATAATTATAATAAATTTGTTGAATATACAAAAGAGAGGAAAAGCTATTCTCGAGTTCCGTAAGGGCTGCTTAAGACAAAAATTAGTATCACTACTTAATATATTAATTTAATTATATATATAATTAAATATATATATATATATATTAAATATTATAATTATTATAATATATATAATATATATATATATATATTATTAAAATTATATATATAATAATTATATCTATTTTTTTAATTAATATATAATATATATATATAATATATATATATTATATATATATATATGAATTAAAATAAATAATTATAATATATATATATAATATAAATTAATATATATATATATAATATAAATATATAATAAATGTATAAGTGTGTATAGTGGTAAGGTGTGAGCATATAGAGTGAGAATGTGTGCGTATGGGTTGAGTATTTAAGGGTGAGGGGGTGAGTATTATGATGTGATATGTAGTGATGGGTGTATGTGGTGGGAGTTTAAAAATAAAATGGAAATAACAGAAAAATTTGGCGATTAACTTGGAAGTCTCTCCACGTACTAATAATAAAATAACCAATCATCAAATACACTCATAATGCTCAATTTAGAAAATAACATTCATATACCAACAACTGCACTCTTAAAGTGTTGTACAAATATCCCGGACAATCATACAAGACAAATAAAATGAGTATTATATTGTCTCTAATTTCTATTGTGTTAACAAATCTGGATAGATAACATCTTGTGCTTCTACTCTATGGCTCTTGACTTGGCCAAACGCAATATATTATATAAGATATACAAAATTAATAGTTCTGTGAAACAAGATAAGGCTTTATTATTGCCTAATTGAAAAACGAAAATAATATTCACGTATAAATAGCAGAGAAAGATGCCAAAATCTTGAGCGCTAATGAGCTCTCTTGTTTACTTACAAATTAGATATGTTTGATGATTGATTTTTTACATATTAGGAAATGAGATGGTCAGAATAATATGGGATCAAGTTGTATAATTTAATAAACTATACTATACATATCATCCATATTACCTTTATCCAGTAAATTTGCTTCTCCAGCATTGTCTATGACTTTTTTCATAATAATAGGCACGAACCTTTGGCACCAAATCACTAATACTAAGCCTACATTCGCCTATTACTATCCACGCTTCTATTTACAATCTCTCCTTGCTCTTGTAAAGAACATTGCGGCATTTATTATATCTCTCTACATCTTCTTATTACCTTCTTCTATCTCTCTTTGTTCCATCACTGTTTTATTCACTCTCTCTCCTCATCGACTACTGTTCTCATTAATCCCATAGTTCCAAGGTCCTTTCCTCCTTGGTTCAAAGATCTTAAACTATTCAGGCATTTCCATCTGTCACTATGTTAATCTTTTAATTTCACAGCCTACCACAAATAGGCTTACTACTTTTTCATCATTACAAAATTTATTCGCCATTTTATCTTGCCTATTCAAAAGGTTCTGCAAGATCTGAATTTAAAATCTTAAATCTAAAATTCCATTATTCATTTTTACAGATGCAACAACTTTTGGATATAATACATCTGCAAACTTCTGCTCTCGTCTCTCTCTCTCTCTAATATATACTTATAGAATATCTCTGTAAATTTTAGTACCCTGTCTATGTGCTAAAATATATATATATATTAATATATATTATATATAATATTTAAATATGTATATATATATATATATATTATTATATATATATATATATATAATATATATATATAATATATATATTAATTATAAATATATGTATATAATATATAAATATATATATATTATATAGATATATATTATATATATATTAATATATATATAATATATATTATATAATATATGAAGTGAGTGTCAGATGTGTTTGTGATATATTACATATTATGGCCTATATTGTACTACTGAGTATATACCCTGTTAGAAACTAGACTCTTATTATTATTTACTCACCCTCATATTTTTTCCCATGATGTATACTGAGTCCAACTATTTTCTCATGACTAAATTTACTTATATTACCATCCATGCTTACACTCCACTATACCATATGTGTTAAATTAAATAAGTTGCATCAGCCCTTATGTGTGCCCGTGCAAAATTTGTCGGTAGTCTTTTGAGAGAGTACTATATGAACATCACAAACGGCCAAATACCAACTAAAATACTTTATGGTCATAAAGCAAAAACCGTTAATTTAGTTAATTACATTAAAATTACTAAAATGGATTGTTTGCACAAATCTTACCCTTTCTTATATAAACATGCTAAGGGCTCATACATTAATTTTTTTATAATCCTAATGTTTAATTCTCTATATGACCTATCAGTAACTTTTACAACTTACAACCAAAGATGTTAAGCTAAACTGGTCTAATATATTATATAATTTTCAAAATTATCTAGGGTTATAATATCTTTTATAATATAAAAAATTTATAAATATGCAATTACATATGTTAACCTTATTATCCCATCATATATTAAATATTTCCTATTCATGATAAAATTTTACAGAATCATTAAAAATTAAATACAGTGCCTTTACAATAATACTATCACAGTCCTTTAGAATCCTACCCCATATAGACCCAAGGCTATGCAGTATTTTTAATCCAGTCATTGGTGAGATCTAGTTAAGGGTTTTTAATTACTCATATCATATCATAATATTTTCAATTCTCATAGTAGTATCATAGGTACTTATATTATAATTACACAGCTTATACTTACAAAACTATTAGTCTATTTCAATATTATTACCACTCTTTTGCCCTCAAGTAACACTGAAATTAGCCAAAATTATAAATAAGTTATTGAATTTATCATCCTATTGAAACTTGCCCTAAAATATTTCATATATTATTAATTTTGTAAATAGGTTAAAATACTTTACTTTATTATAAATTTATATAAAAGTACTAATAAACTTGTGGAATGCTTACCTCCTCCGGACTTCTTATTGCCTTATACTTTATATATTGAGAAACAGATTTTAAAGTTTATTTCTATTTATAAATTATTTTAACTCTTTCTCCCATAATAATTTTTTAATAATATACTTTGTCCTTAACATAATTTAACTTATATCTAGAATAGGACTTGTAACAATTATAAGGTTAGGTATTTTTTCATGACTACGTGAACTCCCTCATTTTTTAAAAATATGACTTTAGACTCCCCACAATTTTTCAAAATCTCACTGTAGTTTCTTTAGTGATTTCGAGGAACCTTCTTTTGATTTTAAGTATAGTAGAATTTTTTTTTTACATGCCTATACATTAAAACACCAAAAAAAAATAAGAAAACCGAAATCTTCTCTGACTTAGATCTTTTAACAATATGTCGACAATTTTTTTTAATAATTTATGTCGGGGAAAGGCATATCCAGTTTACAGAACTGGTTGAACAACGTTAATAATAATAAAAAGGATGTATTTGTTTTATAAGTTAAAAATGGCATGTAACCCACACTCTAGAAATGTTAAATGTTGTTCATGATTAATAATTAAAGTTTTAAATTATTATACGTGTTTAATGAGTGTTTCTTAATTAACATTTATA
>JABUQX010061754.1:0-2500 GCA_015478945.1 Trachelipus rathkii
CTCCTCATCCATTATATTTCCGGTCCGTTAACTTTATTATTTAGATAATCCAGTTAAAAGGTTATTAAGATGATGGTTAATATTTGATGTATCTTCCCTTGATGCAATCGTAACGTAAATAAGGTACGAAGTCGTTAGTATATTTCTAATAATCTAGACTTATAGCGTACCTATGTATTTACGCATTATATACTAAATTGACTTATAGGATATATAAAATATTACGAAACTCTGAGATAAACGCGCGTCACGGAGACACTATTACTAGTTATATGCAGATCTCTTTTGGAAGGGTGCTACGATCTGTATATTTTAGGTTAAAAAATTTAAATACATTATATACTATTAAAAGACTAAATATTTCGCTAAGTTTTCCATATTGAACTGCCGATTATTGGAAAAACTCTCGAGTCGCCGATATATCGTGAAAAAAATCATTTGATTTTTGATGCAGAACTTATTATATTTATTAAATGATATTTTCACCTAAACCGATTATCCAACCATATATATTATATATTAAGCTTGGGTCTGCAATTGATGTCGGACTATAAACTTGCTAATCAAATATCCAAGTCAACATTTTCGTGCTGCTGTCCCTTGGCGCGCGCTGTTATGTAGTGACCCGAGATAATAAATAGTGTTCTGGCATTTACGCTCACACAAGTCGTCTAGGCTCGGGCAGCACACTCCTTGAGTTTTTTAAAGAGATATTGAGCACCTTGAGTTGTTTACTACTCTCTGTTAGATTTGAATTCTATAATTGCTTAGTGAATGTCTTTGTATCATAAAACACTTGGTTTTTCAATCATCATATAGATGAAGACTATTATACTGATCTTCACATTTCACGATCCAGACTAATTCGACGTTTGAGATAAGTACTGTGACAGTGCAGTGTTTTATTACTATTATTGCAAAAGACGTATCATGGCATGTGCCACCAAGGCATAGAAGACAGGCATGCAATAATTCGGTTTATCCACAACCGACCTTGTCCGGAAAACCACTATCTACTACACTGTGCTGACGATGTTTGTTTATTGTATGTCTTAAGAGTGTGCGCTAATATCAAGTAAGTTATAAAAGTGGAAGACCACAGGATGTCTCACGCTCAGAACACATTCGTAGTAAAGTGTATAGTGAGCAAAAAAGAAGTAATCAATATAACAAATAAAGAAAGAGCATAATCCTAAATAATATGAAATAATCGTATGTGTATATTATGTGCTTATTATATACTTTAGTGTATAAAGTGAGAATGATAGACTTAGTGAATTGGTATCAATGATTTGATAAAATTAAACAAGAAAAAAAAACAAATTAAACAACATATCATACAATCTGATTCAACCAATCTAGCCTTACATATAATAAATTCATTATTTTACTTCTAGTCCTCTCTCTGAATCTAAACAAATACATGAAACCTAATTTATACACATTTAAATGTATATATAATTCGTTTATATTATTATTTCTTATTTTAAGTTTGAAAACGTGAAATCATTATCTCGATCAATGTCCCATGAAAAGGAAAATCTTCTGTATTGGATGGCCAAGTTAATTGCATTAGAAAGATCAGCGAACACTTACGAAAGTCCAACGATAATAGAAATTATATCACAGAAAATAAAGGTGGATCATATCGAAAAAGACACAGAGAATAACTAATGAACACTTCTCATTGTAAAGGAAGAGGAAAAGGTTTCGACATTTGGGAAAGTAATGAATGAGACACAAAATACGCAAAATGTGTAAGTTCAGCTGATGAATTATCAGGCCACGTGAGAGCAGTGATCGGCGTTGCTATGAAGAATTTATTCTGTCTAATTAGAGATCAGCGTATAGAGATATGGAAAAAGAATGATCACCTGAAGGCGATCGCAAAATCAGACAACCAGTTTCCTGAATGTTGTGTAATAGCATTTAGATACGAGAGACACAATGACGCATGAAGACGTAGGGTCTCAATAACGTTATATCTGCCTCAACGACCGCCCCTCCGGACTTTAGTCACCAATAAAAAACACCGCGTTTGTGATTCCAAGTCATTAAACGCCAAAAGAAAATACTTGGAGAGTAAAATAAGTATACAGAGGACATTTGCTGCATATTAGCATGAGCGTATAGCTCTCTAGCATTGGTTTCGATGGAAAAATAGAAGAAACACTTGTCGATACTGGAGGTGGTTGCGTAGAAAAGTTAGAGAAGAACATTGCGTGCTAGTGTCATTTCCAGATGCCATGTTACATGCGATCACGTTAGTCCCTCTCAGCGAGATCTCGAAATGTATTCTCACCATGAAATTCTGGTATTATTGGAGCCAGAACAAAATCTACGTCAGAGAGCTTTAAGAGCAGTGATTTGCGATGTACACCTCCTGTGAGAGTGCACGGGTCAGCAGAGAGAGAGACTATTGATTCCACACTGTCTCGATATGTCCATCCTTCTTAATCAGAGATCTCCAACTTCAAGTGGTCTCGAGTTATGCGAAGTA
>JABUQX010061754.1:7500-37500 GCA_015478945.1 Trachelipus rathkii
GTAAGTTCATGTAACTAAGTATCGTAGTAAACTTTTTATATATATAATATCTATATATAAATATATATAACTATATATATATAGTATATATATAATATATATTATATATATACTAATACTATATATATATATATAGTAATAGTACATATACTATATATATATAATATAATCCGTAGACCCCTTCCTAAATCTATTTAAGTCTATAAAATTTTTTGATGCGTTAAGTCTCCTCTTATTATTAAATTTTTAATAATAAAATACAATAATAGTTAAGTCAAGCAAACTTTAAGAGTAATTTGTTTTTTTATTATATATAAAAACGAGGAAACATATTTGTAGTTGGTGAAGATGTGTTTGTTGTATTTCGAGGTGCATGTTGTTAGCATATATTATAATACGTATTATAATAATGATATGACCCTATTATATAAATATTTTATTATGGGGCCCTAGTCCTATATACTATTATATATTCATACTAGCCGTACGCGCTCACTATATATATGCCAAATGGTTTGGCTAGAAGATATAGGTGATTAATATATATACTATAAGTTATTATATTTATTATTTACACGAACACAGTTGATTATTTAAAATATAATATTTTATAATTACGTAACTGAATATAACCAATCTACTCGTTATAAACGTCCTCGTAACAGTAGGCGTGTAAGAAAATATTAATGTATCTACTTTTGAGTATATAAGAGCCATAATACTTATACTCCCTATATTCATAACTTAGAATTACTAATGACGCTCTTCCTAAATATTTTACTTTTTTTCTATATAGAGAGATATCACTACTGAGTACGTGTTATATATATCTCACTACCTTTATGATATAACACTAACGCACAGAGTATCTGAGGAGCTAGTATATATATATATATATGCACTAGCTAAGCACAGACATAGTAGAAGTATTCGATTTAACTCTAGTATATAATTATTAAAATTTACTGACTAGTTTCACTACAATAATATATAATAATCCTACATATATATTATATATATTATGCCTAATATCTTCTATTTTCCTCTCTAGACTAGGAAGAAGATCTTTCTCATCCAACTGCAGCCGCGCACAGCACATCCTATTCCCAGACGTCCCCTATCCTGCACCTCATTCTTCTCTTCTTTCTTCACCGCGTCTCATATTAGGTACAGGAGCATTTTTTCTCTAGAGAGACCCACTCCACCGATTCCGCCATCTATCTTATTTCAGGTCTTTCCCATTGGTTCTCTTCACTGCACCTCTACCTGACCATTCCCATCTTCTTTCGGCATTCTCCTGCTCGCATCCTCTCAGATTCCCCACCGATCTCAATCTCCCACATCCATCTTCAGTGTCATCATTCTTCACACCTATATCTTCTCTAATACTAATTCTTAAGTCTGGTCGTATCATTACTCTCTTTCTAATCATAGCTCGTGTTCTTATAATAACCCGTTCGTTGCTCATCTCGCCAGACTTGTAATTCTAACTCTCCTCTCTCTCCGTTAGTGAGCTCATGGTTTCCGCCGCCGTCCAGCTAGTGTGAGGAGTCAGTAAGGCTGTTTAAAAATCCATTTTTACACACCACCTCTAAATGCTCGATGTTTCTCGACTCTTGTCAATACATGTGGGTATAGACATCGCGAGCTTATCCTATAACTAATCCATACTATAATCCATTCCTTACGCGTAATCTCTTCTCCACTTCCTCCGCCTTTGTTAAAACACCCTCCCGAGATAATTGGCAGGTATTTACCGCTTCACCTCCTCCTCTCTCACGATATTCTCATCCCTCCTCATTTCCTCCGGTTACTGATAAATGTCTCTGTCTTCTGTATGTTCATTCTTCACCCTGCTTCTCCAAACTCTCCGCAAACAATTCCACACCACTCGTCGAATCGCGTCCTCTCTTCGCTCAGCAACCATGTCAGATCGTCCCGCATATGGCATTATGTCCCCTCAAATTCTCCCAGTCTCAGGGAACTTGATACAAGTCTATAAAATATTACCACGCGGACAGTTTTTCTAGGAACACAATAAGAAATGTAGGACGGAAGAAGTGTAACCTTGATTCATTCTTGTAATAGTGTTTTAAAATTTTTTTGAATGGTTTCCGCAGGAGTTTGGTTGAGTGTGACTCACTTGCAACATAAAGAAAGGATTGATAGGTTAATAGCGACGTGTATATGTGCTGGTTGTTGCATCCATATATGATATATATCCGGTTCTGACGTAGCCCAACGTGGCGGGTTTTTAGTTAGCTATTAAAAAGTAACCGCATGGTATTGTAGGTATTCGGGCGAGGTGTACTATAATTTTCAACTTCATCGGTGCTGGTAGAGGCGCCGTCAATATCGAAGGTTAACTTATATATACAGCTATTGTACTTCGAGTGAGGTTAAGCAATAAACCATTGTAGCTAAAGGTATTTTACTTATTTTGAGTATGTTAGCGTATATATTATACTTGACCTAGTTTTATGGAATATTTTTGATCATGAACTCTTAGGGAATGAAGATGATAAATGTAGCGAGGAAATTGTGGTGTTTTCTCTGAGTTCGAGCATTGATCTTATTTTTTATTTGAGGAAATAAAATAATTGGTATTAGTGATCCTTTTGAGAGACGAAAGTCTTATCAGATATATAAAGTTACATAGTGTTGCCTCGTATATTGAGTATTCACTTGTGATATCTTCAGATCGCAAAAATGAGAATAAACAAAAAATTTATATATATATATTATGAAAGTATGGACCAAACGTCATGATGGTGTAAAAGCAATGAAGAAAATGTCTTTAGATGTTACTTTAATTCTAGTTCCGAGAAATTGATCGACAGAGCGGCGCTATTAGATGTTCATCCAACAGTTTTCATTACATTCATGTGAGTATCAGCTTTTAAACAAAAATAATATAGCGCCCGCTAGACACTGTCTATACGCGTGTATAAATTATCACTCAGCACAGTCTGAATATGACAAATCTTAAATAATCTGCTATTTTTTTTAGATTGCCTAGATATATTATAGAATAAGCTTACTATTTTTTAATATATAATAAAAAAAGAAAAGATTTTCCCAGACACAAAATGGAAAAATTCATATATGGATTGTTACGACCTATCGCCAAAGTTTTTAAACACGTTCTACTCTTCGTTAAGCTTTATAGAAGAATGATATCTGTCTAAATTGGATGAAATGATATATAAACATCATTCTATCAAAAAACCTAGTTATTTTTCAACTCTCTTTAAGCTATATTATCGTCAGAGAATATTGCACTATGAGAATCGGAAATTACGGAGTTTAGTATATTGTCTATGTTCTTTAACTACTATTACACAAAACGCAACTCACTCTTCATTGTTGTACTTTACAAACTTGCATTTCCATAATTAGTGACAGCAACTGTCTCATTCTATTAAATCTATTATTGAATAAGTGAGTCACGTTTGTTTTATTTAGTCAAGGGTTGTTTTCAAACGCTGAATACTATTCACACGAAACCATATTTCTTTCAGAGAGAGTTCTGAGAGGAAGTTGCAACAGAACTTGCGTGAACATTTCTTCCTCGAATATATGAAGAATTACTCACATCGCCTTTCTGTGGAAGACATTCCAATTTTAAAATGAAAAGTATACCACAGGGGCTAACTTACTAATCTCAATTTCTTGATGATTCTTTCATACCATGTTAGAGAGAAGTTCGCGAATCAAAGATCCACTTACTTTACTTAATCCTCTCATCTATAAAGTTATCTTATCATTCTTACATAATCCCTATTACTCCAAAATTTTGCTCTATAATTTTTGGAAATACATTTCTATTTCGATATGCCGATCAACTCACTCATTTTCATCGAATTGTTAAGGATTTCTATTCATTCACATCACCCTCCAAATCGCTATAAATCCTAACAACCAATACTTATTCACCTATCCATGAAAAGGCTTCAATCAGCTCAAACTTTTTCAATCTACATGAGAAGCAATAATCTACTGTCAAACACCGAGCTTTATATCGAGTTGCATTCATCACAGCTAGGCTTACATCCACATATAAACGAATAGAAGTTACACTCAATCTCTATTCTAGCTGTTTAAGAATCACACAATTAAGACATCATTTTTAAGAATATCGACAGACCTTTAAAATTAGTCTATATGCAACTATTTTTTTTATCTTTTCATATTATAATTCTTATAATATTTACTGAAATATATTTATTTATTTGAAATTTTTTATATATTCCCTGTGGAGTGAGAGTAATATATAATACGGAAATCGGTCCCAAAAAGGTAAAACACCTATATCTATATTATTGTATCTTCTCTAATATATGGTTTTATTAATTATTACGAGTACTACTTTTATTGATTTATATTTCAAATACTACTTTAAATTTAAATATGGTAACAATAATTATATATATATATATATATATAAAGCTATATATTAATCATTTATATTATATAATATATATAATATATTATAATATATATATATATTAAATATATAATATTAGTAGATCGATTATATATATTTCACTACGATATCGAGACGTCTATATCTACTACCTACGGCATATTCCTATTAGATATTAATATATATAAACAAATATTATTTGAACAATATCACTTATATGTATATTAATTCGGCATAAGTGAGCGGTGTATAAATAACGCTTGTCTAATATTTGAGATTGGGGTCTTTAAATACTTACATAAAATATACCCTCGAGTTATTATCGTATTTAATATACCGCTCTATACTTTTGATGATATTATATTATTTAGATGCTCATTTATTCTCGCATATAGATATTATCCTTTAACTAGAAGTGAGAAGTCTGGCACGGCTGTAGAGATACAGAGAGAGTGCCAGAGGATGTCCTGTGTTGATCAAATAATATCAAAAGGGTTGGGACGAAGTCGAGTGGGATGAGTATACGGTTATAATTCAAGAGTCGCGAGTTGTAAGTGCAGGGAGCTGAAGGAAGTACGAGATACTTAAAATTCACTAAAATGGTGAAGTCTATGAGAGTCGGAGTCGGAGTCGGAAAAATTTTTTTTGAAACCGACTCCACAAAACCCTAAAGAGTGCACAGAAAGTGAGAGTATACACTCCTTCACGACGTATGAGCTAATATACTAGTAATAAACGGGAGAGAGCGCTGACACCAGGTATACCAATCAGAAACTCTTGCTGTCTAGAGAAGGTATGTGAAGGCATGATTGTTGACACTCTCGATCACTTCTCAAGACGGCACTCTTCGGCAGTCGACACTCAGCATGAGATAGCCCACCCCTGGTAGAAATTTATTTTCGAGGAAGCTAAATAGGTATCCAGTCGTATTCCTTATAAATTGGCCAGCTTAAATCGAATATTATATATATGTATTTATCGATTAATGGCCTTTGTTCCTGCAGGGTTTATATTGGTCAAATCGACATGCCCTTCACTTCTCTGTGAAGACAAAACTTTTCAAGAGAACCTGGAACCAGGTTTCCATTGTTAGCTGCATCCGTGGTTATATGGAGTGAGGATCACAATACTTCTTATAGGGCTCATTCGCGACATCAAAAAGAGTTGAACGCGTTTGAGTACCAAGCGTACTCTGGGCGGATCATTTTTATGAAAAATGCACGAGATATAAGAGAGCGACGAGATATTAATGTGGACGTTTAACAGTATATACTCCTATTTTAGACATCCCGAATAAAATTTACCCAAGCTGTTTATCATAACCCTCGTTTCGCATTCACGAGTATGTGCGGTGTGAACCGTTTGGAGGTTATGGATGTCATGACGAGAGGCCTTTCGAGCTGCTCTTATGATGAACAGCCAAGAGCGTGCAGAGGAACCTGCGGCATGGTTGTACCGTATTCGCTCAACTGAGTGGTTAAGGGGTAACACTTCGCTGTCCATACACATCGTCGAGAAAAACGGTTCGGGTGTAGAAAGGATTTGAAGGACTTTTGAAATATAATATAATATTATTATATATATCGTACTATATAATATACTTACTATATAGTTCGTTTATACGACATATTTGTATTCGTATATACTTTTATACGGATTAAACGTCTGTTACGAAATGTATGATTGAAATGAGGATAGGTTACCAAAGTATAAAGACTAGGAGATCAGTGTATATTGAGCTAAAACTTATTTACATACTTTTCAGGTATGCACGCGGATAAAGTGTAATTTGACACATCTACGGTTGAATGTTCAGACGTCTATGTGCTTTTATATATTCACATATATTCGCATACAATCATACACAGACAAGAAGACTCATTACTCCACCAGGAATAATATGCATAGAGATACCTCTAGGTCATTTACCTATATTACTTCGTCGTCCGTTAATTTGTAGCTACTTATTCACTAGTATATATCATACTCTCCTATATACGTTAATGTGAGTAAACAATTGCCTCATATTACAATCCTGGGTAATATCCCATAATTGTGATGTATTCTCGAATCCTAGGACTAGAGACCCTGAGAGATATATGAAGTAGGTAGTATGTTAATCTATATATAATTACTTATATTATATAACGTAGTACTACTTATAGTCACCGGGTGAGTTTTATCGTATATAGTATTATATAACTTACCTACGATATTGTTTCGCTAGGGGCGTATAAGTATTCTAAGAGATATTACTCATACTATAATATATATATATAGCTCATATAATAATACATATTGTATAACATACATCGGATACATATATTTATGTATAAAAATACGTCACTAATTGCAATCAGTAATATCACCATAATTGTCGATGTTAATACGTATTTAGTAAATAATATTTCACTCTATATTAATATTATGATGCGTGATTTAAATATCGAGTAAATGCTAATTATATATCATTCTGTAATATTGAATATAGAAGAGAAAATCGATCAATGGTTTATAATATCCCATAATTGTGAGTTATATGCAGTTTTAATACTAGACATGAAATATTCAAACGAATTAATTGATTACTAGGCAGGAACCTACATTATTAGTGTTGAAGACGGTTAGAGTTATGGTACCGAGTTTAACGTTAACTCCCGTTGACTTGTTTACCTGTATAGAACGCTTTTAAATAGATATAAAACGGCCATTCTAATGAGAACTCTCTTATTCGTTAACGATAAGCGAGAAGCGGAGCAGTGAGACTTTTCTCATAACGGTAGCCACCTTTTGTGTTTAGTCATCATTGATGACATTATACTCGTTATATGGAATATTAGAGATTTTGGTAGTATCTAGCTATTAATATATAATATAATAAGTTTACGCATATAAGAGATATCTATCTATTTATATCTACAAATATCCTATCACTTGGTATCTGATATCACGTGATAATTAATAATTTTTAAAATTAAATTCCTGATTGGGTATTATATAATATATATATATAATATATATATATATATATACGGAGTTCGTCTCCAAAGAGAGTGCCATTTGCCCGCTCACCTTGCAGGTCTCTGAAAGCAGTAATCTGGATATTAGGTCGATAATACTATCTTATCTCACTTTAACTCATAACACATGCTCAAGAGTGAGGCCCGCGTTCTTCATTAAAACACGTATCGCATGGCATGAATTCCATAAAAACGAGTCATTTCATATATCCACTAGAGTCTTCCGACTCCTGAGGGTTTCAAGGGTGATCATTTGGCATTCGGACGGCGTTTTTTGTTTATTGTAATCGTTAACAGATCATCGCAAGGGGTGGGCAAGGACAATTCTTAGGGTAACATACCGAGCAATTCCGACGGTCCCGAAAGGAATAATAACAGATTTAAAGATAACAGTGAATTAATAAATCACTATAGTGTTGTACTTAAGGGTTTAAAAAAAAATAAAAAATAAAAAAAAACACCCTTGGACAATTTTAAAAAACCCGGGAAAAAAAATTGGGGGAAAAAATAAAAAAACAAACAATTTACTATCGGTTGCACCTCTAACGATCACATTCTCAATATCTAGTCAGGTCCATATGGTAAATATAAAAGAAGTTCGATCGTCAGATTAAACGTATGGGACAATCTATAGGTGAACATCAGCAGAAGTATACAAAAAAATTCTAGAAATAGGTTCTTCAGTGCCCCATTATCATGAAGAAGATTAATGGTGTCCAATGATTTCTCTTCCCAGATTTCAGCCAACACTCTATTTGTAATCCTCAGGGATGTTTCATTGTATCTAAGATATGACCCTATTATCCAAACGTATGATTGGTTATCTGTCCAATAGGGTTATATTTGTGCTAGTTATTATCACAAGGCCATTCAAACGAAAAATATTGACGAATCCATACGTGAGTATCAACAGAGGAAGCTCACAAAATTCAATCACCTCAAGTTTAGGAATAAATTTTGCAACCTCTTAATTGCAATGTAGGAATATGCAAAGGCTATGGAGATTAGTACCATCATTAGAGTCTGAGTAATATGCTCACTTGAGGAGCGTTATATATTTACCTATGACTAGCAATAACACCTCCTGACAGAATTCTAACAGGACCTTTCACAACATTCGCCTTATATATGAGAATGGTGAACGATGCTAAATCACTTCATAACAGTTGTTAGCTATATGGTCTGATCCCACATCTCTAGACTGATCTAGCTCCAACGTGAGCCAGAATTCACATGAGTAAGAATTTTAATTTAATGGCGTGTGAGAGGCAATAACAGCCAATGGTTGTATTTCAATCGGGTGTGATGCGGTTGAATTCGAGTGCGACAGCTAAACGGAGACAGCTGGTAGTATCAGGCCCCTTGGCTACCAAACTGAAAAACAGAGTTGACTCTCTCTTCTCAAAGCTAGTGTGTCATACCATAACCAAAAATCTGAGTTTCATTAGAGCTGCTACAAAGAGTTCCTCAAGAAAAGCCATGTCGGGAGAACCACAAGAAGATAAAGATAACTCACAATCGCTCTACTCTAGATCACCACAAAAAACCTGTTAGACTCCGGCCGCGGAGAAGATAGATAAATCTGGAGAAGAAGAAGAAAGAAAGAAAGAAGAAGAGAGAAGAAGAACCACGGAGCACGAGAAGAAGAAGAAGTAAGATATAAGAAGAAGAGAAGAACAAGAAGAAGAAGAAGAACTCCTCATCTCTCCTACCTACAAAGAGGTTGAGCTCTCTCCTGCCTACAAAGAGACCGAGTTCTCTCCTGCCTATAAAGTGGCGGAACTCTCCTCCTACCTACAAAGAGGTCGGGGTTTATCAAGAAGCTAATATCTCCTCCTGCCTACCAAGAGGTCGAGCCCTCTTCCGCCTACTAAGAGGCTGATCTCTCCTCCTGCCACTACATAAGTGGCCTCTTTAACGGGTTACAGAATTGAACACCACTTCTCTTCAAGCTGACGTTCTTCTTCAGGTAGATGTCTTTCTCCTACTGTGGCTCAAGCAGAGGTTCCTTGCAAAAGGACGTTTTCTTCAAATAGCAGTTCCCTCGGAAGTAGACGTTCCTAGCAAGCAGAAGTTCCTTGTACGCAAAAGTTTCTTTACTACGGTGTCTCAAGCAGCAGTTTCTCTCCTAAGGTGACACAAGCAGAAGACCACATTCTCAAGACTTCAAGAAGAGACCCCCTACTGAGGTAGGAAAAGATGCCTTCTGACGACGAACAACCGCAAATCCCACCTGAAGAAGGTGATACGATCGTCGGGATTAAGGTAAAACCTCCCGTGTTTTCCGAGACTTCCGTTCCAACCTGGTTTAGAGTCTTAGAGGCTCAGTTTCACCTTGGAAAAATTACTTCGAAGAAGACGAAGTACTTCCACGTTCTCTCTCAGCACCCAACATATGTCGTTGATCGTATCTCTTCTGCAGAACTCGGTGTTCAAGCGTACATTCAGCTGAAAACAGCAGTCCCTACCATCTACGAGAAGAGCAAGACTGAATTAAACAAACTTACAGTGACAATCCTTCCCTTCACCTACGAGAAACGCTTCGCTTTGGTTCCAAATTAAAGATTGGAGAAGATATCATTCGAATGCAGTTTTTGAAGAATCTTCCAACCAACATTCTGCCAGCTGATGCGGCAAAAACAGCATTAAGTATTGAATAACCTGGTGAACTAGCAAACGATCTAGTGGTTTTGGTGTCATCCACTTCTGTCATGGCAGTTTACACAGCAACGACTACACAAGCAACTACTTCAGCAGCAGAAGCAGCAGCAGCAGCAGCAACAACAGCGACAACGTCAACTACAGAAATATCTCTAGGACTTCGTCCATATAATCAAAACCAAAGACTCCACGTCTGCCGTGCTCACCTTTACTTCGTACAACAGGCAAGGGCATGCAGGCAATGGTGCATGTGGCCGGATTAATCTAATATGCAGGTACATTCTTCGTCTCGACCTTCTTCTAGAGTTTCTTTTCCTGTACCAACCGAAAACTAGAAGAGCGAGCTGATTGCTGAGCTATAATTAGTTTGCAACTTACTATCAATGTTACAATTTTCGGCGCCTATACTCTTTTCTCCTTTACACCTTCGCTTCAATTTCAATTCTAGCTTCTTCGATGGTAACCAACATGTCCCTATTTGCAACTAGTGTCAATTGTTCCGGAGTCAATGGCTCACCTATCATGTGTCATGGTGATATAACGACATGTATAACGATCAAGAAGCTTCGTCGGGAATGTAAATGAACTTTCATAGTAGCGGATATTGCAATGCCAATATTAGTAATGGATTTTCTACACCATTACAATTTAATCATCGATTGTGGTAAGAAAACTATACAAGACACAAATACGTATCATTTAGCACCTCTTCAAGCCTCTTCAGAAGTTCCTTCATTACAAATCAACGCTCATATTGAAGACTAACATTTGATCTTTGCTTCAGGAGTTTCCATTATTAGCTTCACCCATTGACTTGACAAACATCAGATTTAATCCAAAAGGACCTATTTACTTAATAGAGATTGGTGATTCTTCTCCAGTGTTTGCAAGATCGTGCCACCTTCCTAAAGATAAACTAAAAGCAGCAAAATCAGAATTCGACACTCTCTTGAAAAATGGAATCATCAGACTTTCCAAATCTTCTTAGGCTTTGATGTTTCATCTGGTGGCAAAGAAAACTCCAGGAACTTGGAGGTCTTGTGGTGATTACAGATCTTTGAATGCTATTACTAAAAGGGATGAATCTCACATTAAAAGTCTTTCACAACATCTACATGGATCAGTAATCTTCAGCAAAATTGAACTTCAGAGGGCATACCATCAAATTCCACTTCGACCGGAGGACATCGAAAATACTGTCATTATAACTTCTTTCGGCCTATTTGAATACGTTTCTATGCGGTTTGGTTTAAAAAATTCTGACCCTAGATTTCAAAGCATAATGAACTCCATTTTTCTACATCTCCCACTCATTTACGTCTACCTAGATGACTATAATCTTTTCATCAACTCCAGAACAGCATAAATAACATCTCAGGGTAGTTTTCAAGTTTCTTATAGAAAATTCTTTCAACTTCTTAAAAAAATTTTGAATTTTTCAAGTCATCTCAACTATTTTGGATATCATATATCTTCAGATGGACTTTTATCTCCTTCCAAGTACCAAGTATACCAAATTTCCAAGTACCCACATACTCGAAATTCAGCTGCTCTTAGAAGATTCTTGGAAATGATGGGATGTTATCGTCGCTTCATCCTTTGTTTTCCAAAACTCGTCTTTATTTTATCAGAAAAAGCAAAACACCATCCAAAAGGAAAGTCTTTTACGTGGACCACAGAAGAAAAAATCCTTCATTGATATCAAGAATCAACTCTAAAATGCCACAACTCCTCTTTCTTTACCGGATGTTACTCATCTTCAACTTGTAACGGATAATAGCCGGACTTCTACAGGAGCAGCTCTTTATCAGATGGTTGATGGACAGCCAGTACCTATAGATTTCTTCAGCATAAGGCTATCAGAATGGCAATGAAAATACTCAGCTTTCGGACTGTGAACTTCCTGCTGCCTATTATTCTGTTCTTCATTTCAAGCATATGTTAGAAGGAAGGAATGTCATTTTGTGCACTGATTATAATCCTCTCGTCTCAGCTTTTTACAGTAGAAATCAAGCTAAAAGTGATCAGCAACAACGTCATCTTTCTGTCTTAACAGAATATGTCTTTTCAATGACATGGCTTAGAAGTGCAGATAACATCGTAGCAGATGCTTTTTCCTTTATATCCTCGGTAACATAGATGTCTTCGACTTACCTGCTATCGCTCGTCTTCAATCAACTTATGACGAAACTACTACTTTTCAGCAGCGTCTTCATCCTCTTACCATCTACAAACTTTCAAGTATCTTCCCACATTTACTCCAGCTTTTTGAAATATATATATAATATATATTTACATATATATATATATATCTAATATTATATATATATATATAATATATATATATATATATATTTATATATATAATATATATAATAAACACTAAAGCACTAAACATTAAATAGCACAACCATTATCAAACGGAATCAAATGCAAATTGAAGCAAATTGAAAAATCCAGATTACTGACTCACGATAAAAAATATTGCTGAATATGATATTTACAGAAACTTGCTTTTAGCATCCCCATTTTGACTCTACTCTCTCTTACCTAAAAAAAACGAGGATATTTTCCAAAGACTTCCAACAGTATTAATTTTCCTTTAGGATTGCTAGTGCTACTCAAAATACTTCTATAGAGAATATGAATTTATACAAAACTCCCTCTTATCTTAGCGATTTAAACATACTGATAAAACTGATAACTCTTCCTTGGACACCTGATAGCGTTTTCTCAGCTTATATAGCCGACATTCAAATCGTAATGGATGATATGGAAAACTCGTTGTTGGCCTTTATGGTATCAGAATACAGGATGACTTAAAATATTTTCTGGTATTTAGACTTGCTTACGGCAGGACGCCAGTTCAATAGAGTAAGAAATTAGAGGATCATTTTGGCATGACTATCTCCTACCCAGAACAAATCCGGGTATACTTGTCAAAAAATTCTAACAATATTAATTTTTCCTTTAAGAATGCTAGAGATACTCAAAATATTCCTATAGGTCAAGTGAATTTCCTACAAACTCCCTCTTCAGGTCAGCAAAATAACAATCCAAGTAGGAATACCCATGAAAGGAATAATTCTCAGTAATTCTCTAACTCTAGAACAAACTCATTCCAATCAAGAGGAAGAAACCAAATGAGAACTTCTAAGAGAAATTCTATTTACTCCTTCTGCTTCTTCATTTCAACCTCATTTCATCTACAGACCACATCATCGTGTGGAAATTGTGAGAGATGGTGTCATGCAAATAACGAATGTGTCTTTAAAAGTTTTTGTTCAACATGTAAACAATATCATCAACGGAGATCAATACCAATTGCTCCATACTATGACAGTATGGAATGGTATGGAACATTTAAACAGATATCACTATATTACAAGGTAAGTATAATTATAGAGGAAATAATAGAAACGATAATAATAATAATTATCAACTACAACAAAGGAATAATTAACTATCAACTCTTTCAAGTTTTAGCAATCTCCTTTACGTCTCAACCTCCAACTTTTTGTTTGGCATAATATACTGCGTTGAAAAAGATACTTGGTCTTTTTCTGGAAAGATACTTTTAGGCAGTGACTTGATTTGTAAAGTTTCAATTTCTATAAATGATTTTACAAAGCCCATAGAAAAGACTTAATATGGATGAATCATTAACCATGGATGATAAAATGCCTATGAGTTTAAAGTGGATGCATATTACCCACTTAAACAGTGCAAATTATATATGGAAGACAAATATTCATATATGAAAGAGGCCGTGGAAGCACATCTCCCACGCAGCCTGTGTAAACAATTAGTCATGGAAGATATACCGACGAACACAAAATGGACTATCACTTGTAAAGAGTTGCAAAATTAGGCACACAAATGAGCTATCACTTTTAAACTATTGCACCTTTTATATTAGTAACTATACTAATAAAATGAATAATACTGTAAAGCTATAACAAATCGTTAGTTCCTATCAGGCATCAAAATTTAGTACCAACTAATGTTAATGCATGCTATAAGAACTCTATGGAGACGTCATAAATATAGAATCTGCTCCTAAAAGCATTAATAACCAATTAGGAAATATTTTAGGATTACCACTGACTCTTAAATTAGGCCTTACTTCCTTAAATACCCCTACAGGGGTAATAGATACAGGGAGTTTAGTTTTTATTCTGAAGGAATCCTTGTCTACTAGGATTTGAAGGATAGCTTCTATTTCGCTTTTAAAGACCAATATTTATTCAAATTCTATATCAAACAACCAATTAAAAGTTTTAGTAAACTTTGAATTAACGGTTTCAATATGTAACTTCCTGTTTGATATAATATTCTGCGTTTTGAAATATACCTGCTGTTTCCCAGGAAAGATACTTTTAGGCAGTGATTTTTTTTTTTAAGATTTCGATTTCTTTTAACTATTTTAATAGGACTGTTAGTTTAGAAATTAATAAAGAAGTTCATTCCATTAGGTTAATACATATAAAAAAGTTATTAATATATCTAATACCGTTGATATAAAATTTCCAAAATCACATCCTCAAATTTTTCCCAAATTCCAAATTCTGCTTCTGGCTCAGACCACGGATAAAACCAATAATAATGATACTATAAGACCACAAATATTTCTTTCAATTCTGATTATGAATCACCTGAATAATTGAAAACTAGAATATTGATTTGTAAACTCCAATTCCTTCTCGGCCGGTGATAATAATAATGATAATATTGAATTTTTTGTCACAAAGCTTTATATAACAAAATTATTGATCTATATAGACCTAATTTAGTATATAACTCAGAGAAAATTGCTTTAGGACCACATTCAAAACAAATTTTAAAATATAAAGTATTATCTAAAGTTAAAACAATACTACCAGAAAACATAGTTTTTATAACTAAAAGCAGTAAGGAACTACAACCTTTACATTGTTATAAACCTCTCTTTAAGATAGTTATTTGCTTAGTTGATTGTCTAAATTTAAGCACTAGTAATACCATTATAGAAAAGAATTCATTAGTTACTACAGCTTCACCTTTAATTATGACAAGTAATAAAATAACAGTTACCACATCCAGCGATTATCCAATGAAGACTTAAAATTAGTTTATAAAATGGTTTAAATGTCTCAATCTTCACAAGACAATGTTCATTATGTCTTAAACGATTCTACACAATTAGAGGAGGTGATTGATTTTTTAGTACCAAACAGAGATATACTTTGCTTTGAAAATAATCCTATAAGTGTCAATGATTTAGCAACCTTCACAATAGAATTAGGGAAAGACGCAAAAACGCCAATTTTCTCTCCCTCAGATATGCTTCCTCATAGGTATTTGCAGGACATTGGAAAGTGGGTTAAGGACAACTTAGAGAAAGGATACATTGAACACAGTGATTCACCTTTTAATAGTCCCTTACTAATTGTTCTTCAGAAGTCTGAAGAAAGCCACAAACAGCTTTAGATTTTAGAAAAATAAATGGTTATAATTAAGAATAAATGGCCATTATTTAATATGAAAGAAATCTTTTTACAGAAAGGCTGATCTAATGTGTACTAAGTAATTAATCTTCTCAGTGGGTTCCCGCACGTAATTATAGACCCAAATTTGAGAAAGTACACCGCTTTTAGTGCTAATAGAAACCACTTCTACAGAATTCGCATGTTACAGGGCCTGAGCAATACCCTTGCTACCTTCTCCAGAGTTTATGGAGATATCTCTCACTTATTTCTTAGGAACAACTTGCCTTTTATTTATGGACAATGCAATAGTAACGTCAAAAGAAATTTATCAACACTACAAGAATTTGAAGAAAGTGTTCACTGGCATCCGAAAAGCTAAACCCTGCATTAGATTAGAAAAATGCAGCTTCTTCAAAATGTCTGTGACGTTTTTGGGATTCTGTGACTGATAAGGAAGTGACGCCGGACCCAATAAAAATCCAAGCTTTGAAGGGATTCAAACCTCCTACAGATGTAAGCCAACTAAGCTATATCTTTGTTTTTTATAATTATTTCTGAAATTTATATCCAAATTACAGTAAGACAATCCAAACTCTAATGCACTGTTAAGGAAAAATGCAACTTTTCAATGGAACATCAAACAACAATCCGTATTTAACACTCTCAAGAATAACTTGCTCTTAGAACCATTAGTATCCTTTCTAGATTACTCCAATAGCTTCATTTTAGCTGTGGACGCATCTAATCTTGGTATCGGAGGTGTACTAGTCCAGTTAGATGAAAATTTAAAAGAGAAACCTGCTGCAATTACTTCCAAGTCATTATCGAAGTTGAAAAAAAACTGCTCAACAACTGAATTAAACTCTTGCTATGACGCATGCCTTAGCCAAATTCCGCACCATAATCTTAGGATATAAAGTCACTATTATAACAGATCATAAACCGTTAATATATTTATTCAAAAATAAACAATTAACAGGTAAACTTGAAAGATGGAATATTAAAATGCAGGAATTTAATCTTACTTTTGTATATAAAAAGTAAACTTAATGTTTGTTCTTTACCTGGCATTACGCATTTCAATGTGAACTGTTTAACTACTGATATTAAAGTTTTATATAAAGAAATATTCTATAGGGAACAGGGCTCTTACCCTAGATTAGCTCTTTTGATTAAGTGGGGAGAAAGTCAAAATCCTATCACTTGTGTGCCTCACATTATTCATAATGGTTTGTTATTTTATGTTACTACAAATTGTAAATTGTAGTGCAAGTAGCGACCGACCGGGGCGGGAATTTTTCCGGGGCCGGGGCCGGGGTTGCTCTATTTTAGGGGGGGCCGGGGCCGGGGTTGCTCTATTTTAGCCGGGGCCGGGGCCGGGGCCGGGGTTAGCTAAAATTAGAAATGTAAGTCAAAAACACGAAAGTCTTAAAACTTAGTAAAATTAAATATATATTTCAATTAATTAAATAATTTAAATTATAAAAAAAGGATACATTTAATTAATTCATTAAATAAATATTTTCGAAAGAAATTTTTAGAAAATAATTGATTTTCTAGAAGAATAAGTTGTATTAAGATATATATATATATATATATATATTATATATACTATATATGATATATATAAATATATATAAGTATTTAATATATATATATATATATATATATATATTAATATATCCATCTTGGATTTTATATCCTATACATATCTATATATAATATATATATATATATCCCTTATAAGTATATATATCTTTATATATATATATCTAGAGCTCTTATTATAAGAACTAACTGTTTGTCGTAGCGAATATATTTATTTATAGAAAGACATTGAGCTCTGATTTTATTAAATGCATGTAGATAAGATCAATATATTAATAATTTATTAGACCTTCACAAATTAAAAACATTGGAGTTGCCATTATTTTGGTAATGAAATAATATCGTACAAGGAAAGCGTAATTTGTTCCCGGAACACGCGAGACGCTCAATTCAGCGATAAGGACTGGATTTTCTTTTCATGTGAACTTCATCAGTTACCAGTGTGGTTTCCAGTTGTCTGCACTATTATGTGGATGGTTGCTGCTCTACAGTTTACCGCCTTGCCAGAAATATTCATTTTGTAATGAAATTAGAAAACTTAAAGGCAATGCTCAGTGTAGTCGTAGCTTTTATAAATGCAAACGGATTCCATGATTTTGCGATGTTCGTAGTAATTGATAGAATTAATCTGCCATCTAATTTATATTGTTAATATTAGATAGAGAAGAGGCCTGTGGTACGCCTATATGACTTGTTAAACGACATTTATGCTGTCCTTGTGCAGGACCTGTATGTTTGATTTTTTCTTCTTTGCAATCTATGGTTTCACCTATATAGATTTTATTGCAAGTATTGCAGGGATGTGATATATACAGCTTTCGGGGAGATTTTTTCTTTTCGTTTTGGGTTTTGAGATGTTTTTTTAAGGTGAATGTTATTTGATGGAATGAGGGTAATATTCTTTGGTAATATTTGTGTTTTAACGAATATAAATGGTAATTTTTATTTGGTAAAAAGGAGGTGTTGCATTTTTCGGGGGAAAGGTGCTGTATTATCTCTTTTTTTGCTTTTCTAAATGCTTTTCTGACCAAAAAAATCCCAGGACGTTATAAACGTTTTGTAAATTGATTTGAAAGTATGTGGATGTATTTAGTTTCTTGTGCAAGAAGAGGGGAGGCATACTGCATATCTATCAAAAAGTCTGGATCTGAAATTAGACAGAAATATAATTTTTGTGTTTGGGGAATGATTCAGATAGCCAATGTAATATAGTTTGGGTGCGAATGTTGGTTTTCTCTATATATAGTAAATTGCAAATGTATTTGTTATTCCATGTGATTAAGGAATCGAGGAAGGGGATAGAGTTGTTGGAAGCCATTCCTATCGTATACTGAACTGAAGGATGAATAGAGTTTAATATAGTTTAAGGACATCATTAGAGGGTTGGTGTTGAGAGGGAGGGAGACAAAAACTGTCATCTACATATCTCATCCATAAACTATTGTTTAATAGAGGGAAGGTTAAAAATAATGATAAAATTCTCGTTAGTTCCATATATATATGTTACAGAGTATGGGAGACAGTGGGGATCCCATACTCAGTGCCGAAAGTTGTTTCTTTGATTTTTTGCCATTTAAAATGAAAGAAGTTATGTTGTAATGAGAGATTGGCCTTCCCTTATCCGTTTCATATATTAAAACCAGCTCATTAATCTCATTAAATTTATTTCATTAAAAAAAAAGTGTCTTAACTCGGTGACAGTGTGGCATAGCACTAAAAAATAATCGTTAAGCGCTCATTTTGCGCGTCACTACAAAAAAGAATCCAAGGGCTTTTCCTCTCTAAAGTTATATATATATATCAGACCTATAGTGATATTTACATATATACCGTAGTATATATATATCTATATAAATATAATATATATATATAGTATATATATAATGATATATATATATATAATATATATCTATAATTACTATATATATATATATATATATAATATATATATATATATATATTTTTTTTATTAAATAATAATTTTTGAAAAGAGATTTTCGGAAAATATTTGATTTTCATGAAGATATTTACTTTAAATAAATAAATACATTAATATTTTAACAATTATATTTATTTCCTTTTCCGAATTCGTTTGATATATCAAATTTCGAATATTTTTATGTTAAAAACTCGGAAAAATTATAATTTGGCCTCAATTTTAATTTGAAATCATAGTAAATACAAAAAAAAAATTGATTATATTTAGGTATGTTTATATATTTTGCATCAATTTATAACAAAGAAGTAATGGAATTAAAATATATTTTTTTATTTTGTTTTATTTAACCCTCTATTATTTAGTGTAAATTTACAGTTAACCCCGGTAGAAAACCCCGGTTTTTCCTGATTTTTGGCCGGGGCCGGGGCCGGGGCCGGGGCCGGGGCCGGGGCCGGGGCCGGGGCCGGGGCCGGGGCCGGGGCCGGGGCCGGGGCCCCGGTCGGTTCCTAAGTGCAAGTGCCAGGTTCACATATATACACAGTCATATAATTTTTTCACGCTTCCTTAGTGGTAGTTCACCATGTTTTCGAGAGAACTGATTATAGAATAAAAGGGAAATATATTTTTCCCAAACTAGATTTTTTAGTTCAATCTTACTGTAAGGAATGCATCTCATGTTTAGAGATTAAAGGTTGTAAACCGCACATTGTAGGTATCTTCTCTTATTCTTTACCTCACTCACCTTTTTGAAAAGTACATCTTGACACTATAGGTCCACTTTTAATATGTAAATATTCTGGTGCAAAATATATATTTTTGTTTAAAAATAGCTTAACCAGATACAGCGAGTTAGTAGGTGTATACCGTTTAGGAATGGTAAACATTTATCTAAAGTTCTTTTAGAGAGAGTTATTGTTAACCATCAGTTCTATGAGATGCTTATTAGCGATAGTGCCTGGGAAATTGTATCCTCATTTTTCAAAGAATTGTGCTTTCTATGGCATATTAAAGCGGTTTATATATTGTTTAGGAGGTTCCAATCTAACAGCATAGCAGAAAGAGAGAACTTCCATATAGTTCATTACCTTCGTCATTTAGTCTCAGATAATCACAAAAATTGGTCCCGTTACATTTCTTTTGCAAAATTTTCCTTAAATTCTACATATAATACTTTATTAGGAAACACACCACACTTTCTATTGAATTTATGTGTAAAACATTTTCCATATATTCTACCTTTTTTTTCTTTTTTTTTACAGTTGTCACCACCACTCTCGGGCAGAGCCCTATTCAAAGAGGTTATGTTACACGCCTCAGAAGTCAACAACTAAGGTAAATTACGCAGATGAGCACAGACGCAGGCTTTGAAGTGGGGGAAATTAAATTCAGCAGGAAACACAGAAGTTGGAAGAGAATTCCACAGAACAGATGTGGCAGGAAAGAAGGAAGCACCGCAGCAAACTAGCATGGAGTTCCTACATCAAAACAAAACTCATGGGCAGACACAGCACCCTTAGTGCTATGAGGACGACGTAAAGGTGGAGGTACGCAAGTGATAAGCTCCCTCGAGCACCTGCCTCTGATAAGAGATAAAGCACCAACATCGCGCCGCAAAGAGAGAGGGTCAAGTGAACTGGAAAGTACAGAACAGTTTATAACCTTTTGGCCTTTGACTCGACCCCATCCAAAAGCCAGTTGAAACCCCCCCCCCCCCCAGAATATGAGAGCAGTACTCCTACGAGGGAGGGTGAGGCCCTTGTATAGCTGTATCAACTGGCTAGAAGAGAAGAGGAACAAAAAGTCTCGCCATCTAAGCAGAGAACTCCCAGTTTCATTGAGGCCACCCTAGCAACCGTTAATGATATGAGGTTTCCAGAAATATTTTTTGTTTATTAGTTAAGCGCCCAAGGATTTTACCTATTGATCCACAGGAGACGCACAAGAGAACCGTTCCGAAAGAAGATAGGAAAGTGGAAGGTATAAATGAAAGAGGAGAAGATTTGTACGAATTATGAGTTTTTACGACTTGAATTCTCCACAAGTTCAGACGACCCCACCCGGAAAATTATCCATATCCAAGTGACGAATAAGAATCAGGAAAGATTAAGACAAGAAAGGGTAATTCTAGAGAAAAAAAAAGGAGCAGAATTAGAAATAGTTGAAGAAATGAAGGCCAGAGTCAATCGGCATATGAGTGAAAATAGAGTTTTAGATGTGCAAGCTGAGAAGATCATATTGAATTGAAAAGTTAGGAATAAAGTAGGAGATAAGACAGAACCCCAAAATGACAGAAAAGAAGAAGTCGCCCCATTAACAACAGCCGATATTGAGCGATTTGAAAGAAACCTAGGCATTAAGTAAGCAAAGAGAAGGAGAAACCCAAAGGAGGGAGCTTGGAGAGCAGACTGCACGCGTGCATTACCCTGCTCACATTGAATCATGTTCACAGCCACACACGACCAATCGTTCTCCCCGTAATTCCTAAGGCCGGAAAAAAATACAATAAAGATAAGATAAGAAAACATATCATGTATATTGCCAACAGAACTCGAGCTGCTAAAGCCACACTGATAGATAGAATAGAGAAGAAGATGAGCATTACCAGAGTGATCTAAAGAAGATGAGAGTTGAGATAGAGTTATTTCTCAAAGAGTCTTATAGATTAGTAGATAACGACACCGTAAGTTATGACTAGCGTCCGAGTAATCTAGGCAAGCGATTCAGCTCGCGCGACGGCTATCTTCTTTTACGCAATGGGGGTTTTGAGGAACAATGTGAGACGCTAGGCTTCCAGACCACTCGCCCGGCACACAAAAGTGTAGTATTTTGAGATTTAAGAGAATTATAGTTTGAACGACGGGCGAGGGGATAGCACGGAAGCACTCCCTCAAAACTCTGGGAGGAGGATATGTCGATCCGAAGTGCCACCCGCCTTCCTAATGATCGTAGATTTCAGGAGCCCATACACCCTAATTTTTCTTTTATTCTTAAAAAGATTAATCAGAAAGAGATATTATTTCGTTATAATGTAGAACTGACTAAAAGAGCTGCTCATATTCCTGAGCTTCCTAGAGAAAAACTTCAGTTTGTGAAACACAAAAATGCCTCGAGACAACGATATCAAGCCTCCATAGGACCAGTTAAGATTGGAGATAGAGTTTATTTATCTTTTGTTAAACCACCTCATTAGTCTGCTAACTGGCTAAGAAATGGTTTGGTTAACTAATGGTTTTAAGCATTTTAAAAGTTCAACAAATTTCTTTCAAAATATTTAATTACTAAAAAAATATTTATACCTCATATAGACCATTTAAAAATAGCTCCGAGTCCAGTTTTTCATTCTGAAGAAAACTCTCTTAAGTATTGTATGAAATCATACGTTTCTACAGATTTACCAATTTCACCTCAACCCAAGAAAATTGCTCGAAGCCCACTTGATCCGCAAATACCTAATCCTATAATTGGTTCACCTAACAAAGCTTCTTTATATTTTCCCCTACCACGTAAAGATAGTAGAAATAGAGACATTACTCCTTCTTCTCATCCTACTTTTACTCCATATAGTCTACAAGATGAGGCCATATCTTTTCCTCTTACACAGGATACTCCCAAACCCATTTCCAACCCTAATACTCCAATTTCCTATATATTTTCTACACCTCTGTCCTTCCGGAGATCTGTATCTTTTTCGGAGATGGAGGGGACCTTACAAACTCCTAAAATTCAGCCCAGCTCTATTAGTCATCCATAAAATAAAGTTTTTACCCAATCTTTTGTAAGACATCTTTCACCACCTCCTTCTTCTACCGCAGAACAACATGCTACTTCTACTGCAGTTCAACGGGATATTTCTGCAAATCAGCACGATACCCATTTTTTCTATGGAAATTCCTGCTGCAACTTCTATTACTCCATCATTTCAGCTCCCTATTCTTTGACGAGATTTAAGTTTTAGTGATAATGTTATGACTGATTCGCCACAACTAGATGAGAAACAAAATGATCGTACGTATAAGCCATATCAGCTTTTCAAAGGCCAAATATAGCGCCTAAAATGAAGCTAATATCTCATAATCCTTCAATGTTGCTCAATAAGAAATAGCACCAGAGTCATATACTATGAATCCTTCCGATATTTCTGACTTTTCTCCTGGCTATAGTCAAATTAAACCTCTTGACACCCTGTCTTGGAAAATATCAGGGAAAGAATCTACTACTGAAATGCTTTCACATCCTTCTTTACCTTCAAAGATTCATCATACAATTATTTATACAACTATAATAGAAATGAACTCTGCAGGAATTATACATTTTCCATCTTCTGAAGGAAATGTAGATCCAACTCAAAGTACTTCTAAGGAACTTTCCTTAGGTGCTCACCCTAAAAACCTGAGAAGAAATAAACCTTATTCTTCTTCTGAACAATGTAGAATGCAAAAACATAAAGTGAAACGATAAACTAGATAATTTTACGCAATTGAACATGTTATTATGATTCATTCATACCTATTTTTATTTGTTAGAGTTAGAATATACATATACTCTATTAATGTTGCATGACTAAAACATTTTGATGTAGTCTATTAATGTTGCATGACTAAAACATTTTGATGTTAAATAGGTGTTAATTTTGAATTCCCTTAACTAAAACTATTTAAAAATCTGATATCATAAAATGTTAGAATAATAACAATATATATAATATATAAGGGGGGGGGGGTAGTGTGGGGGGGCCATATACTATATAAGTGACCCGTTATCCTATATTTATAACTATATCCGGTTCATAATATATATATAGGTATATTATTTTAAATCAAGCCCTTTAGATTCTAGAACCTAGAGTAATTATGCATTATTTCAATTACTGTTTGCGAAACGCTTGTAAGATATTACACTTGGGTAGGCGCCAGAAAGGGTGTCGTTTTAATTAAATGTAAATATATTACTTGTTAAATATTAGGAATAGTATTAATACAACCTAATAGTAGGATACTTGAAGTACGCCGGAATAAGTACCGTTAACTGGCTAAATCGGATTAGAAGGGAATGATGTATTATTCAGTAATATTTATCTATATATATAAGTTGAAGAGGTTTGAGAGAAGCAGGGATGGCACGAAAAAGATCATATGAAAAAAATACAAGTTAGTTATAAGATTATTATTGGTCATAACCTTACGAGAAGAGATTATTATTCAAGTTTGTTTATTTATCGAAATAGGTTTCCGTTTTCTTTTTATCACTTCAAATTTAAATGGAAAGTGCTAGTATTTTATGATGACTAATAGATAATATATATTAGTATATACTTATTAAACTAATATTATATTGGTTTATATGGTTCATAGACTAAGTGAGATAAATAAGAGTACACACTTCTCACTCAAAACTCGTATATATGGATAGTAAGGTGTAAATGTTATAGCCTAATAATACCGGTAGGTATAACTCACTCAACTTTATATTATACCGTACTATATAAAATATTATCCTAATCGATTCAAGTGAATTTGTTTATTATTACATGTATATATAATAGTCAAAACTTATATATATATATACCGAATCATAAATTTGAACTATATCTAAATTAAAAGTAAACCTTATTTAAATTTTTTATCGAAAAAACATTTTATATATATAATGTATATATAAGAGCAAGAAGGGTAATAACCTAAAATGAAATTAAAAGCATGAATCAGGTAGAGATATTTTATTGTACATTTAATAATTATAATAGCGTACCTATTGATTTGGTGAGGGATGTTTGAAAGCAATGTTGATAAGTGTGATTATATCATATAAATGCCAAGTTACCAAAAATTAGGACCTTAAGGGGGGAGATCTTTCATAGCAAATCTCAACTATTCCAAACCTATAAAAGTAAATGTTTTTATTGATGAACAACTATGAAATCTAAAATTGCATGGAAAGTTAAGAGAAACACATATACAAAGAGAAAATAAACTATCGTTTATGATCTGTTCCAAATTGAATGAGGATTTTTCTCTTTCATATTTTATTATTGATGTGAGCAAAGACATTTAAAATCTTTAATTTTCAACTGACTTTGATGAACCACACACCCAAAGAAAGATCTCACACTATTATATTAAATTTGCAATAAAAACTGAGCACTCTATAACTATTTGTAAAATTTCTCGTATTTTATTCACAAAATACTCTCTTACAATCTTCTGAAAAGTCCTTTCAAATTTGTGAAACAGTGAATAGTCAACAAGCTAGTGTCAGACTCTATACGCAGGATGTTATGCATGAGCTTAAAACAGTTTTTGATGCTAACAGTAATATATGTGTGTTATATTGTTGAAGTGTGTCCTTAACTGAAAAACTACTGAAAAGAGATCGTGGATTATCATAAATGATTAGAATAATATCGCAAAATTATATATAAAGAGGTATATAGTACAGTACGATATATATAAGTATATATTTTAGCTCATATAGTGTGTATAGGAGAACCTCACAAGGAATAAGTATGTATCAGTCAGTCCTTTCTAGTTTATTTATAATGAAAAAAGTTAATATATTATATCTCACGCTCATTTGCTTCGTATATAGTTGGTGATAAAGATAAAGTATAGTTATCTCTCATATATATATATATCAGTGGCGAACCTTGAAGAATACACTTGGTAGGCAGCAGTTTATAAAAATATTTTATTAAGATTTTATAGTACGTTTTTATTCAATTTTATAGGCAATGCTAAATCTGGCAAAATTTTTATTCTTATAAAGAATGATAGGTGAGTATAATTAATACTATATATAGTATATAGTAAGAATCTAGCTATATAACTTGATAATTGAGCCATGAGAAACATAAGACTACTCCAATAGATAAAATCTGAATATATATTAATTGATATATATATATATGACTAGTTTTGATATTGAGTCCCTCTACACAAAAATATTCCTACAGTATCTGTGACATCGTCATTAATCTCTATCATATAATACTTTATATCCTTTTTCAAGTTCTACGATAAATATCACTATAATTTTAAATAGACGAGGAGGATTCAAACTCTCTCATCTAACTACGATTTGGCCAACTGGAAGAGACACTTATTTCTTTCTTGTAATAGGATGAACTATATGTGCCAGGATCAAAAAATTGATTAGCTAGTGGGCTCTTCCCTCCTTAGCGCTACCTTAGCAAACTTTATCTTATCATTATGAAAACTATCTGGGTGAGTTGAACCAATTGTCCCCCCCTGATTCAAACGCTTCTTTTATAGATGGTACATGGAGAGATAGGACACCCATTTACATATTCAAGGACATAAACATTAGGTGAGGTCGGCTTTTTTTTATGTTATCTTTAATGCTCAACGTCCACAACATTAAATTCGACTTAGAGGAATCAGGACACATTGAAGAGAGCAATCAAATTTACTCTCTTTGCATTCCTGCGAGTGCGTGCTATAAAATATAATAAGAATATATCTTCTCGAAGACATTACGACACAGAGAGATATAATGATACAGTGAGTGAACAAAGAGACAGCTTCTCACTGGACTTGCGTGTCTCGAACTTTTTAGTCACACCCCCAATTTTTAATATACACTCGTCTCTTCAATTAGTGCATTCAAAACTATTCGTTTACCTACACAATACGAGTGTTGGTCCTCTCTACGCAGTTATCTATAGCCTACCTCATTTATTAATGCCATAAAGAACTTGTACATTTCTCCTCTCAATATAGAATTTTTCAGCTCAAAAACATCATTTCCCTTCTCATTAATCTACAAATCCAGTAATTCTTAATCACTTGCCAAATTCGACTCCCTTATTATACTAGTAAATTTCATTATCTGCGTACCACAAAAACACGCGCTCTTCGTCAGTTTAGCCCTAAAATACGAGCGACCCCCGCAAAGTATATACCATAATAAATATATACAGAGCGAACCTATCGTGCAAGATTATTGCAGTTACCTACTATCCTCAACATCCTAAAACATACTAGTATGCCTCATCTTGCACTTCCTCGAAAAATTTAACACGTTTCATCTATTTTAATTCATTAAGGATAGAAACTCCCGTAGCTCTTAGACGGGTCTCTTGTTAGCTACAGAGAGATCTCTCACCGGAGATGGATGCATAGTTGGATGGGAAACGCGTATAGACGCAAGCTCCTCTAAATCATACGTTGCAAGGAGTAATGCACTCACTGACAGAGTGCTAATTGACGACATTACTAGTAGGATTCGACAGAGCCACTCTTAACACGCATAGCGGAAAGTGCTGGTTTCTAATCTCGGGGATCAGATAAACAACTTCTCTCTCGCAAAATCTGCATCCCCAAGACCCTCATCTTCCACCATCATGATAGAAGGTACATGATACTCACAACTATATATAGGTTAGCACCTAACCATTAATTCAACTCTTCATCATAGATAGTGTTCTAAGATTACTCTCGCACAGTAACATGGGACGGTTTCCGAAATGTGTGTAGGTTCTTAATTAGTCCTGTGTACTCATCAGCGCAATTCTATTAGAAGTGATTAATTGGCTGAGATCAACTCTTTATGTTCTCTCATAGAATCTCTTAAGTCCGTCCTACGCTCCATCCTATCAATTAACAAGATGGATCAAGTGATATTACCAGATTGTAAAGGTGCGTACACCAGTATAATCGATCACTGCGAGCCCGCAGTATTTTCTCTCGTAGCGTCAATACCTAGTCATATATCACTCCTTGAAATCCTTTGCATCATAAAGTAGAGAGGGTCTCTAGATATATTCATATAGTCTGTAACTGATAGTGTATACATGGACTGCCACTGAATTCTTCTCTGAAGTATTATAGTGAGCATATATAATGTATCGTAATTGTGATTAGAGAGGTTTACACAGCAAGTACTATGTAAATATATCAATTTACTCGTGTTTAGTATTATTTATTTTCTTGCAATATGTTACTAAACATCATATTATCCAGAAGCGTGCACTCATCTCTATTATTAATAATTTTTTATTTATTTTTATTTTTTATGTTCTTAGTTCTTTAATAGAGGTGTTAGTTTTTTGTATTGCATTTGATATTATTATATATTAGCCTATCCAGAACCATCTCTGTACCAATATGTGTTATTGGGCAGAGTGGCACTATATGTAAGATTCTCTTAGTAAATTGTCATTATAATATTGTAAGTTTCTCTTTACATTTCGTGTGGCTGGCTGTTTTAAGTGTGGTGATGTGTCTATCCAACATTTTTATGTAATGGTCATCAATTTATACGTACTCTCATATGATATATCTCCACTCATGATACATTGGAAATATATTATTTGATTCAAATTACAATTATTATTTAGTTATTGATGTAATATACATATTATCACTTATGGATTAAGATTATATATTTAATTTATATACTGTAAATTATCTGATTAGTATTAATCTCGTCGATTCCTCTGCTTCGACTTCTTATATCTTTGGCTCCTAAGGTTCTCTTACAATAGAGTTATATGTAGTAATAGAATAATGATTATGTGCGCTGTGAGGATGGGTATTATCAGTGAGCTGTTTTCTCAGAAGAGGCCCGAAAGTTGATTAAAGTTTTTCGCGTTAGGGGGATGTTTCAGACTTAATTGTCGTCGCGTTTTTATTGAGTGGGAGTTGATTATAATTTACCTTACATAACCCATAATTGACGTAATATTGGTGGCTAATCTATCCCACTCAATTAGTAAAATACTCAGAGGTTGAAGAAGTCATAGTGTCAAATATGCCATATGAGATCTAGTTGGTTAAGAGATCAATATAAGTGAGTGAAAGCCACGCTTCTGTGCTATACTCATAACGCACACACAATTACACACACACATAAAAAAATATAAAATAATAAATAAATAAAATAATAATAATAAATACATAATAAAAACAAAGAAATAGAGATAGTAGACAAAAATACACATAATTCAGAATGATAATAAATGGAAAAGATATATAATAACGTTAGGCTAAAACCCTAAATTTAAGAATTAACCTTGATAAATGTTTTATCCAACTCCGGTATAAAACCCTTAATTTACAGCACCCATATCTATGCGTATATTACTCTGTAGTGATAATATCATCCAAGTATATAATGGGTTTTGAGAGAAAACATGTAGGGCAGCACTTAACAGCGCTACTCTGCATGATTTGAAACACATGGCTAGTGTTCCTCTCACTTATTGCAAGATATATAGAAGCAGAGAATATAGGTAATACCCTAAAACAGTTTGATATATAGAAATTCATACTAATTCATTAAACAAGCTCAGAAGTATATATAACAAATCTCCTAGCTATGCATATGAATATTGATATATAAATAGACTGAATACACACAAGAACAGTATAATAATATATAGTATGTGTGAGTGCGACTGCATCAATATAATTTAAAATAGGATCTCACAAGAGTTTTTGCAAGTATAGAAATGACAATCGCGCGTATTAATAAAATCTCTTGAGACAGTTTACAAAAAGGTGGAAGATACAAATCGAGGCAAAATATAAATTAAATCACTTAAAACCGTTCATGAGTTTTACTTAAATTGCATATCATTAATGTTTATATATTAATATTACTCGAATTCTCATTAGATAATAAAATATCAAAGTCTCAATTTCTTAATAATTAATGCGTTTGCTTGCTATCATTTAATAATTTCACTATACTCAATAATCAAATACTCTAAGTGTCGTTTTAAGAATAGTGGTGAATAACAGTTATCTTACTCGTGCATATAAATAATTAATAGTATCGGCCATTATTTAACCGAGTAACACCTATATTATTGTAACATTATTAAATATTATTAAATTATTAAATTAAATATATATTGAT
>JABUQX010061754.1:40000-41600 GCA_015478945.1 Trachelipus rathkii
AATTAATAATTCAACTGCTATGTATAGGGTAGTATATAATAGGTAGTGAATATCGGAATATATCATAGTGGGGCTAGTTGATGTCTTATGAAGTGAAAAAATGAGGATGGTAGTGGGTATAATAGTACGCTGTAGTAATAGTTGGATAGATATAGTAAGTATATATAGTGAAATGAATATATAACAAAATAAAAGTTGAGGAAGTTATATGTATATATATTATATAGTATATAATATAGTATATATATATAAGTAGTAATAATACCATATTGCTCGTGTTGGATTAATAGTGTATAAGCTATAACAAATATGAATATATATATAAATATTATATTATAAATATATATATATATTTATATATCATATATATATTATATATATATATGGGAATATATATAGTGATAATATGACTCTACATGTTCAAAGAGAGCTGCAAAAAAATATCATATAATGTGCAATTTATAATTATTAGAAATAATAATATATAAATATATAATTAATAATATGTAACAAAATGAAATATAGTGATTTAAATACGTAGTATTGATATATAATAGGCATAAAAATAAATATAAAGTAGGAATTATAGTCACTATATATATAAGTAGAGGATAGTAAAGTGTAAATAGGTATTAGGTAAACAGTAGTATATATATAGTATAATTATGCGGGAGGAGTGTTGCGGTTTAAAGAGTAAAAACATCATAAATAAAGTATTAAAAAGATATAAGTTTTTAAGGATTATATAGGGAAATAAAAAAATATAAGCATGTATGATGTAAGGTATAAATAAAAGATAATATATATTTTTATAAATATATAGTTATATATATGTAAAATCATATATATATATAGAGAAAGGTAAATAATCTATAAAGTATTAAATGTCAGACTGGTAAGTGTAAGGATAAAGTGAATGAATATAGTAAAATGAAACCCCTCATATTATTATAGAGAGTGAAGGTATAAGTGAAATTATATATAGTAATGAGTAATATATCAATACTATAGGTATGTAATTATGTGAGAATAGTATTATCTCATGAAGTGATCAGCGATAGTTATAAGTAAAGGATGAACAATATATAATGTGTATATATCATATAAGAATATCATGAGTAATTATAAGGTGAGGATGTATACTATAGTAAACTATACCGAATAAACGTGAGATAGAGTACTGTATAATGTGAGTGTAGAGTCCAGATATATAACGATACTATAAAATAAATCTTTTACTATTTCTACAGTTAGCTAAATAATGAAGAGGTATATGTGATATATGGTTAGAATATGATATTTGTTTGTCTAAAGTAAGTAGAATTAGGTAACCTATGGGATAGGTCATATAATTTATATAAGGATGAGAGTATAAATGTGAGATAGGGAGAAAGGAAAGTGATAGAATACATAGTATAATGCCAATAAAATGAAATACTGAGGGATATGTCCAATAAACGGAGGTGAGATGAAGATAGTATATTTGAGTAGATTTGGAAAGTATTGGTGTAACATAATCATATGTATTTTGAAGAGTAATAATTCCAAGGATTTGGTAAGGAGAGCTAGTAATAGTTACCTATTTATATTAATTATTAAA
>JABUQX010061755.1:0-12500 GCA_015478945.1 Trachelipus rathkii
CGATAAAAATTATAATTAACATATTTGATAGTTGAAATAAATATCGTAGTCAAGCCTATTATATTGTTTTTGAGTATAATAATATAAGCAAAGAAACTAAATTTTGTTATAGTATATTATGAATTCATGTTAGATTATGTAAAATTATCATGAATAATAAGAAAACTTTATAGAGTGATAATTATAATAATTATAGATATACAGGTGTTTGGAGGTAATATTAATCTATCCTTATGAGCACAACCGAGAGTTAAAATATTTACAATTATTTAAAATTGAATTATAATAAAGCGCATTCAAGCTTATTATATTGTTTATGTGTAAATGGTTAAAGAAATCCTAAATTTTTTATAATATGATTCATGTTAGATCGGTTTAGATAATAATCTAAGCCAATAGGTTTTTTAGCAGGTGTTTGAGTATCTCCTTTGCACACTCGTAAAATATTTACAATTTGATGGTATGTGATACAAGCGTAGTTGGCTTTATTTATATTGTTTTACTGTTGAATAGCAACAGAAATCTAAACTTTTGTTATAATATGTACTTCATGTTAGATTCGGTTTCAGGAATAATAAATTGAGCTAATATATAATTCTTAGGCAGTTGTTTGGAGTGTATCTCTTATTTGCTCAACCGTAAAATATTTACAATTTATGAATGTATAATAAATCGTATGTCAACGCCTACGTTTACTATTGTTTTGTGTGTAATAAGAAGAGAAATCGAAATTTGTTATTATATGTATCATTTAGATCGGTTTCAGATAAATAATTTGGGCTCCTAGGTAATGTTAGGCAGGTGTTGAGGTATCTCCTTCGTAGAACCGAACAATATTTACAATTTAATGTTGTGATAAGTGTATTCAAGCTTATCTATATTGTTTTCATGTGTAATAGCAAAGAAAAATCTAAATTTTGATATAATATGTATCATGTAAGATCGGTTTCAGTTAATATTTTGGGCTAAAAGGTAATTAAGGAAGGTTTTTGTATCTCATTTGCACAACCGAAAATAATTGTTGCTTTGTGTACTTTGGAGATCGTAGTCAATTTTCTTTATATTTTTTTTGTGTATTAGCAAAGAAATCTAAATTTTTTGTATAATAATTCAATGTTAGATCGGTTTCCAGATAATAGTTTTGACTAATATTAATTAAGGCATGGTTTTGAGTATTTTCTTTGCGTCAATACCGTAAATATTTACAAATTTGAATGTAGTGATAAAGCGTAGTCCAAGCTTATTTATACTTGTTTTATTGTGTACATAAAAAAGAAATCCAATTTTGTTATAATATGTATTCATGTTAGATCGTTTCAGAAAATAATTAGGGCTTAGATAATATAGGCAGGTTTTTTTGAGGTATCTTCTTTGCTCAATCCAATATTTACATTTGATGTAGTGATCAAAGCGTAGTCAATGCTATTTAATGTTTTATGTTAATATGCAAAAAGAAATCTATGAATTTGTTATAATTATGTATTCATTGTAGATCGGTTTAGATAATAATTTTGGGCTCCTAAGGTATTTAAGGGTCAAGGTGTTGAGGTATCTCCTGACAAGCGTAAAATATTTATTATTTATGTTGTGATAAAGCGTATTCAAGCTGTATTAATATTGTTTATGCTGTAATACGCAAGCAAACTAAAAATTTGATATAATATGATATCAACGGTTAGATCGGTGTTCAGATAAAATTCTGTTAATTTAGTAATTTAGGATAGGTGTTTGAGGTATCTTCTTGCACAACTTACAATATTTACAATTTGATGTAGTGAATAAATGGAGTCAAATATTTATTTTAAATTGGTTTTTGTGTAATAGCAAAAGAATCTAAATTTGTATAATATGTATCCATTTGTTAGATCGGTTTTCAAGCATAATAATTATGAGCAATAGGTAATTTAGCAATGTGTTTGAGTTACTCCTTTGCACAACCGTAAAATATCAACTTTAATGTAGTGATAAGCGTAGTCAAGCTTTATTTATATGTTTTATGTGTAATAGCAAAGAATCTAAATTTGTTATAAATGTATTCATGTTAGATTTCGATTCAAGATAATCAGTTTGAGCTATATATTCAATTACAGGTCAGCGTGGTTTGCATGGGTATCTTTCTTTTGCCTCAAACCAGTCATGCCGTAAAATATTACAATTTGAGTAGTGATAAAGCGTAGTCAAGCTTATTTGATATTGTGTTAACAGCTGTGTAAGTTGAAGCAGAAGAATGCTAAATTATGTTAATAATATATGTAGTTCATGTTACACACCTAAAATCGTTTCACGATAATAATTGGGGCTTATATCTATAATATAACATTAATATATAGGTTTAATAATTTATAATATGATATAATATATATAATATAGTATATATAGTGTATTTAATATATGAAGGTATAATATCTATCTATATCCTTTATTGAGCAAAAATAAACACTATGATATACTATTTATATTAATATATTTTAGAAGCATATTTGAAAATTTACATCGCTTAACTGGACTGTGTCTAAGATAACCAATAGAGTATATTGGCAAAATTGTCAGACCAAACACACTATAAGACTTACGTTTCTCGTATATAGATAGTTCTTTTTATCTACATTGTAATTGATACTACTACTACTACTTTCTAAATCTCTACTCTAATCTAGCTTACTACAAAACTAATAATATAATAATAAGATATAGATTAAATAATAAAATAAATAAAATATAATACATAACGATATACACAGTTTCAATAATATATAGATAGATAATAATAATATTAATAATTAATTAAATAAAAATATAATAATAATAATAATAGATAATAATAATAAATTAATAAAAATTATAGATAATAATAATTAATAATACATAATAATACAATAATGTAATAATAATAATATAATAATAGATAAAGCATATACCAAATTATTAATTAGTATTGATTATTATTTATTACTTATTAAATTATTATTAATAGTAATATATAATATTATTTTTTATTATTGTATATGTCATTATTAATTATTATTATTATATTATATATTATTATTTTAACCCAAGTAGTAATAAATAATCCTATTTCGCCTAAAAACTCGAATAATGTTCCAAAACAAATATTATTCATACCTACTCTTTCTTTTGAAAAACATTAATATATATAATAATAAATAATAATAATAATCAATAATAAAAAATAAATAATAATAATAATAATAAAAATATAATAATAATAATAATAATAATAAAATAATTAAAATAATTATATAAATGCGAATATACTAATAATTAATAATAAAATCAAATAATAATAACAAAATAATAACAATAAATAATAGATAATAAAGATAGTAATTAATATAATATATAAATTAATAAGAAATAATAATAATAATAATAGGAGTAATTAATAATAATAATTCAATCAATTAATAAAATAAAATAATTAGATATTGAGCACAATAATAAATCACTAATTATATTAATATATAATAATATTATTATATATTATTATTAATTTATTATTATTATTATTATTATTATTATTACTTATTATCTATGTATATTATATAATAATTAATTATATTAATTTATTATTTATTATTATTATTATTTATATATTACTACTTATTATATAATTATTAATATATTTATTTGATTTATGTATTGATTAATTATATTATTATTATTATTATTATTTATATTATTATTAAGCTATAATATTACATAATATTATATACATCAATAATAATAACAATATATATATAATAAAAATATATATAGATATATATATAACATAATAATAATAATTGAAAATGGTTTAAGAAAGAAAGAAGAAGAGAAGAAAAGAGAGAGACACGAAGAGAAGAAGAAGAAAGAAAGAAGAGAAAAGAAGAGAACCAAAACATAAGAAGAAGAAGAAGAAGAAGAAGAAAAGAAGATCACAGAAAGAAAGAAGATAGAGAAACAAATTATTGTGGATATGAGAGAAGAAGAAGAAGAAGAAGAAGAAGACAGAAGAAGAAAAGAAAGAAGTAAGAAGAAGAAAGAAGAGAGAAGAAAAGAAGAAGAAGAAGAAGAGAAGAAGATAGAAATATAATAAATAATAATATAATAATAATATAATAATATAATAATAATAATAATATTAATAAATAATAATAATAATTAATAATAATATAATAATAATCAATAATATAATATATATAATAATAAAATAATAACAATAATAGTACCAATAATATTAATAACATTGCAAATGTAAGAAGAATATACAAGTAAAAATAAGACTAATAATTAACATAATAATAATAGTAAAATATATAATAGTAAAGAATAGAAGAAGTAAGAGAAGAAGAAGAGGAAGAGAAAAGAAGAAGAAGAAGAGAAGAAAAGAACAATAGAAGAAAGAAGAAAAGAAGAAGAAGAAGAAAGAAGAAAAAAGAGAGAAGAAAAAATAAAATATATAATATAAATAGACAATATACTCACAATCTTTCCGGCATCGACTCGATTGAAATTAATAATAAGAAATAAAAAGATTAAATTACTCATCAATAATAATAATAATAATAATAATAATAATAATAAAATAATAATAATAATAATAATAATTAATAATTAATAATAATAATAATAATAATATCAATAATTAATAATAATATAGTAATGAATAATATAATTAACAATAATAATAATCCAGATGCAATAAGAAGAAGATAGTAAGAGAGAGCAGAGAAGAAGAAGACAAGAAGACAGAGGAGAAGAAGAAGAAGAAGAAAGAAAAGAAGAAGAAGAAGAAGAAGAAGAAGAAAAGAAGAAGAAATCAATAGCATTGACAATAACATTAATTAAATAATTATAATTAACATTACATTTACATTAAAATAATACTACAATTGATTAATTAATTAATTATATGGAAATAACATTTTCCATTAGTAAATAATAAAAATAAGCAATAGATAGTATAATTAAAGAATTCAATAGAAATAATAGCTGAATATAATAAATATATAAAAATATAAATATATAAGAAATGAAAAGAAGAAGAAAAAGAATTGAAATAAGAAGAAGATAGAAAGAAGAATAAAGAAGAAGAAAAAGAAGAAAGAAGAAGAAGAATAAGAGAGGAGAGAAGAAGAAGAAGAGATAATAATATGGTATATTATCGATAATAAAAGCAAATAACTTTTATTCATATATTAAATAATGAAAATATAATTAATATTTGAAGATATAATAATGATGATAATGGTTTGTTAAACATGATAGCGTGAATAACATGATCAATAATATAATAAATAGATAAATTAATAAATATATAATAATAATAAAAATAATAAAATAATAAAAATTAATAGTAATAAAAAAAAACAGTAGAATATTAGTATATAGATGAGATTCTAGATGTGTAAGAAAATGAAAGAAAAGAAGAAGTGAAAGAAAGAAGAATGAGAAGAAGAAGAAGAAGAAGAACAACATCCTAAGGATAAATCATCTCAAATTAATGCTAAATTAATAATAATAATAATAATAATAAATAATAGATAGATAATAATAAAATAATAAATAATATAAAATTAATAATAATTAATAATAATAAGCATAATAATTAATAAATAGATAATAATAATAATATAATAAAATGAATAATGATAATAATCAAATAAAGCAATGATAATATAATGAATAATTAGAATTAATAATATTAATCTGAAATAATAATGAGATAATAAAATAAGTATATAAATTAATCAATAATAATATCAATAATAATAAATAATCAGATCAATGAATATAAATAATAATAATAAAATAATTAGACCAAATAACATAAAATGATGATTGTGCTAAGACACACAGGAACACCCTGTTTTCTTGCATGTTTTTTTACCTGTTAATGCAAAAATTCACAAAACTCTGTTGTGTTTTATTCTGTGTGATCAAAATACCAGTTGAGTTTATGAGTTTTGACACTATATTACATGTAGTAACATGGGAAAAAAATTACACCCAAAATAGAATTATATTTTGATCACCGTGGAACAGAGACGTCAAATGTGTTTTATGATTGATGTGACAGATACATGTAAATCAAAAATGTGTACTTTGCGCCTCAAAATACCATATGTGTAAAAAAATTTCCAAAATTGTGAAAAATATTAAAAAAATGAGCTTTATAACAATGTTTTTTTTAGTTTTAAAAAGTGAATGACTGCAAAACTGTGACACTTGTATAACAAAACACCAATATATATTATTTGGATCCAGGTGCCATAAGATATAAATAATATATATTAATCCTATATAAGTAAAAATTTTATTTATTATAATAATTTATAGTATATATAAATTATAACATTATATATATATATATATATACTATATATAGTATATATTTATATAATAGTAATATATAAATATATTACTAATTCATAATATTTATATATACAAAGTATATATAATATACCATATAATATAATAATAATAATTATGTAGTTAATATTATTATATAATATAATATATATATATATATTATATATTAAGGTATTATATAACTTATACTAATTTAGTAGTACTATAATATATAGGTGTATTTATGGAGTAAATAGTATAGTAATACTATTCTAGTTTATATGCACTATAATATATATATCCTATATATAATATATATAATATATAGTACTAATTATAATAAATATTAATTATATTATACTATAAATTTATATATATATAATGTTAAAGTATAATAATAATAATACTGACTATATATATTAGTATAAGTTATAAATTAGAATATATATATATGACTTATATATAAATTTATTAAATTTATAATATTGTAATTTAATTATATATTAGTATATATGTATAATGAATAATGATACATAAGTATTAATATAATTATATATAAGCTTATATATAAATATATCTAGATATATTAATATATAAATATATAGTATATAAATATATATATTAACTTATAAATTAACTAATTATATATTATATATAAATATATATATATATATATATATATTATTATATAATAGCTAAAAATTTAACGAGGTAATATATCTATATAGTATATAATAAAATTATATTAGTAGGTATATATATATATAAATTTATATATACTAATATAATATGATAATTATTAATTATATAATAGTAGTATTATAATCTATAGTTAGGTACAGTAAGTGTTATATTGAGGTAAATTACTATATATATAATATATTCTATATATATTATTAATATATACATATAAAATAATATATATATATCAGAACGACCGCCTTGTACTCGTGCCTGCTCCGTTGCCTTAAGCACGAGTATGTTAACATTAATAGAAACCGATCCCGCATCTGTTATCAAATATGTACATAAATGTTATAATATTTAAACTACAATAGTTTTGTGAAAAAATATCTGGTCAAATGAAGAAAATAATGAGAAAGAATTAAAATATAACAAATTAAATAAAATTGGAAACAAAAAGAGAGATAAGATACTCAATCGTCATAAAGCTTTATTTAAATAATAGCTATTTTTCAATCCATGTAAAACTGGTGACTTGTTGTACCGTGCTCAATAGTTGAAATTAGGAGCTAAGAAGATTGGCTGGATAAAGTATAGAGAATAGTAGCCTATAAAGATTTAGTTATAATTTGTTGCCTTTTTCAGACTATACTCAGTTACATATTAGATGTTACAATAACTCATGTTAATAGTTTTAACAGGCAAGGCACAAATTACCATATTATTTTTTTAAAGGTCTCTCTGGATAGTTTGGAGTCTTTATTTAAGTTAATTTAGTTTAATTGTATATATATAATTATTATAGTATATATATATATAGTATATATATATATACATAGTGTATTGTTATACTGTAAATATAGTGTCATATTATTGTCGTGAGACTTTAATATGTATAATATACTATATAATAAATATATAGAGAGAGAGATTTGAGAGAGAGAGGAGAGAGAGATAGAAGAGAGAGCAGAGCAGAGAGAGAAGAGAGAGAGAGAGAGAGAAGAGAGAAGAAGAGAGAGACCCGAGTAGTAAAAGTTACTGGAGTTGCCGGCGATATAAATATAATATATATATTAATATATATTATATATACCTATATAATATATATAATATATATATATAATAGATTATATATAAATATTAATATATATATTTAAATATATATATAAATATATACTAATACAATATAAAAAATATTATATATATAAGAGGTGTCAGGCTAGCATAGTTTTCATTAATATTTATATTTCTAATGATTAATTACAAATAATTGATTATTAATTTTTTAAAAATATTCAACAATTGTGTAATTTACAATCTGTATTGAAAATATTTATAATATGCTAAAAGTAATATATATGTCTATTCGATAATTTATTTGTTATATATATAATATAAAATATGTATTATAATATTATACATTTATAGAGTAATTAACATATATATATATTATATATATAAATATATATATCTAATGAGTATTATTTATACTAATATAATAATATTATTATATTATTGTGTGATTAATAATAAGTATATATCATATATAATATATTAATATTATTTAAGGCAGTATATATATATATATAAGTGTTTGAGATGAAAATTGTAATTAATTTAATAGTTTATATATATATCTACTTGAAATACTATAATTATATCATAATATATATAGACTTCTTAAAAATTAAAGTTAACTATATTAATATATATATATATATATATATATATATATATATATATATCATTATATATAGAGCATTATCTTTTTCTTTATTGTTTCCTGAAGGGAAATATAATTAATTGTGCATCATATTTTAGTATCTTTTTGCATTTCTGGTCACTTCTAGCCTTTAATAGGTGAGACAGACAATCACTCTGTTTTGTCTCTGAGACAGACATAAAGATGATAAATTTCTTTGTTCTATCATATTGCTAAATAATCATATAGAAAAACTTGTATCATCTGAATATTAAATTTTTATTATATACTTTCTTTAGCGTTGCAGAGAATGAAAATATATGTTTTCAAGTTTTCTCTAATGATTTGTGAGTACGTTAATTTGCCCTATGAGTTAGATTTTGCGATTAACCTTTCATCACATATTTGAAGTATACATTCTCCTCGTATTGATTATTATCATCAAGCAATGTTTTACAAAAGTCTTTCGAGAGCTTTAGTTTTGATTGAGTTAATGAATCTTACTGCTAGACGCGTCATATCTGATCTCGTAGCTCTATCTTTCATTATCAATATTTTTTCGGAAGCTCCTATGCAATGATCATGCTATTTTCTTTTTTGTTATCATATTATTTTTGGAGCTTCAAACCTTTCACACAATGGTGTATTTGTTATATTCTTTTATAAATCAATTTAATTTATTATAAGCTTACTTCGAAATAAGAACACATATAATGACATATGCTTTAATATCTACGAGGATATTATAGCGCACCACATACGAGCAACACACAATAATAGAATTTGTTCTACACACACACACACAAATTAGAACAATAGACAAAAACAGAATAGTATAGTTGAGTATAGTAATTATACTATTCTATATATATATATGTAAACATATCATATAATATATAAATATATATATACCTATATATATAGAGTATAATAAAAATAATATATATTAAATATATTATATATACACTAAATAATATGTAAAACCAATTAGACTATTCCAACTTTTAATATAACTTAAATTTATTAAAGTTGAAGCCATGTTTCCATTTGAGAAATGGCATTTGCGGTTCCTTGTCATTTCAGGAAGTAAGTCTTTCATTCATATTTGGTTCGATTGATACAAGAAGAAACATTTTCCTAACGAAAAGGATATTTCAAATCAAACATTTATCCTTTTCACTCACGTGCCTTATTCAACATTCCTATGAGAGCACAATTTCATGTCACATAGCATTACGTCGTAAATTGCTATTCTACAAAAGTTTATACATATGTATCATAGACTGGTTGCGATAATAATTTGGGCTCCTAGGTGTAATTTAGCAGGTTTGTATAGGTATCTTATTTGCCACTGTAAAATTATTAACAATTTTACATGTAGTGATTAAAGCGTAGTCCAGCTAATTTATAATTGTTTTATGGTAATAGCAAATAAATCTATATTTATTAAACTGGAACCTAAACCGGTCTCAGGAACCAATAAAAGTGAAGGCGCTACAAAGAAACAAGAAAATGATAATAAAAGTGATGAAATTCCTAAATCAGTTGACCCCTCACAGGCATCTGCAAAAAAACTACCAAAAGAAGAAGACAGTGCAAAATCTGCAGATACAGATAAAGCTGAAAAAGATAAGAAAGATTTAAGTAAAACCAAAACTCCAAAAACTGAACCTCAAGGTGAAAGTCCCGTAGCCTCTACAAAAGATGAAAAATCAGTGCCATCTTCTGCAACTTCAGCTTCAAATAAACCAGAAGTTAAAGAAGAAAAAATTGCCGTCGTAGAAGACATAATCTGTAAAACACCTTCACGACCTGGAACGGGACGTGATGATAGGGTCATTGATGAGTGGAAGAAAGTAGAGGAATCAAAATCCAACGAATCCTCAAAATCAGAAGCAACTCCGGTTAACAAAGACATTACATTAGCTGATTTAGAAAGCGACATAATAGTAACTGATGAAAGTGCTGCGAGTAAAACAGAGAAATCTAAAACATCTGCATCAGCTAAAAAGGCAAATCTTAAAAGTACATCAACTTCTGCCAGGTCTAGAAGATCGGCACAATTAGATAGGGCAATGAGTCCAAAGAAAAGGAGCAGTGAAATTAGTCCGAACAAAATGAACAAAGAAATCAGTGAAAATAAGGACCCGGCAAAACTGAAACAAGAAAAAGAGCTCAAGGAACAACATAAACAGCTTTGTCGAGCTGTAAGGAAACTTTTACCAGGTGTGACACCTTTTCATAGTTACCTGTTAAAAATATTATTATTATTATTATTATTATTATTATTATTATTATTATTATTATTATTATTATTATTATTATTATTATTATTATTATTATTATTATTATTATTATTATTATTATTATTATTATTATTATTATTATTATTATTATTATTATTATTATTATTATTATTATTATTATTATTATTATTAAAATAGTCTGTTTATGGTGATTTTTTCGGAAGGAAATGGCAGTTTTATAACCTTGAAAACTCGATAAACCCCCCCCCCCCTTTTTTTTGTCATACCCCATTTTTTTATCTGTATTTTTGATTTATTAATTTGATTGTTGGTGTCAGTATCTCCACTAGTTCTTCATGTCCCGACCTTTGGTAAAATTATAAAATACTATAGGAATTTAGCAACAACATGATAACATATGTTGGCCATAGTATTTAGGGTAAAACTATTGTTGAAAAGCTACGTAGGAAAAAAATTCTATATTATTAGTGATAAATATTGTGTTTAGGGTGAAAAAAAAAATTATTTACTTGGCGGGAAAAAAATATTTTTGGCGGGAATTTTTTAATTTTTTTATGAAATTGAAATAATAATAATAATAATAATAATAATAATAATAATAATAATAATAATAATAATAATAATAATAATAATAATAAAAAGAAATTTTTACAGGAAATCCCAAGGGCGTATAATTTCATGCTTTCTTTCATGGCGTGACTTCACGAGCATCAGTAATTAAATAATTAATTTTATTAAGTTTAGTAAAATTTCAAATATTAAATTACACACATATTTTCCTTAAGTTACATACACAAAGCCTGCCGTACATTAGCTACTTTTTTTGGGTGGATTTTTGCCCATTTTTGTTTGAATTTCAGAAATTTTTAGGAAAAAAAATGTTTTCTTTCCCCCCCCCCAAATTTGAGTAATAAAAACTCTGGTCGTTTTTTTTATTATTTATTTATTTTCAATTGAAATTTATTTCCATTTTTAGTTTATATATATATATATATATATATATATATATATATAATATCTGGACATATATTTTATATATATATATATATAATATATATAATATATATATATATATATATATATATATATATATATATATATATATATATATAATTATATATATATATTATATGTATATAATATTTATATATATATATATATATATATATATATATATATATATATATATATATATATATATATATATATAAAATTCTGGACAATTTTCATGCACAAAAGCCTCTAATGTACGGCCACCCTTGTGATATCAAGATGTTTAAATAAATAAAACAAAAAAATAAAAATACTTTCAATAAAATTATAAAAAAAAAAATTTGATAAAATTATAATTTAAAATTTAAGGTACTGATAAAAAAAAATTTGATAACTTTCTTATTTAAAATTTAAGATAAAACAAAAAAAAATTGATATTTCTAATTTAAAAGTGAAAAAAAATGATAAATTCTAACTTAAAATTTTAGGCTCTGATAATAATA
>JABUQX010061755.1:17500-38617 GCA_015478945.1 Trachelipus rathkii
AAAGATATGTAATAAAGTTTAATCTACAGCATGTTAATGTCCATAGTTATATTTACATTATATACATACTCAACTTACTAGTAAGTTGTTACACGGCACCCCTCGCGCGCAGCGCGCATTTGGAGAGAGCGCTTCAGCAAGCGTCTGCCATGCATACACGCCAGGCTGTGCATTTACTATATGGTATTGTTTTAGTTTTTATTTAACTCAATAAATATTTGAGAAACTACAGTTAACTACAAGAAAAAATTGTTTTGAAAATGATTTTACTAATATTTAAAATAATAATTAAAAAATACAGAAAATTGACGTCTGAAACATCACAAATTAATTGAAAATAAATAAAATCTCTTATTTCTGAATTTTTCCCTTTGGATGCATAAAATGTATTTCTTATGTTTTACCAACTTTAACAAAGGTAAAAGTTTTTTATGCTCCCTGTTTAATAAAAGTCATATTAATATATATATATATATAATATATATATATATATATATATTATATATATATATATATATATAGTATATATATATATATATATATATATTATATAATATGATATATATATATATATATATATATATATATATATATAGGGGCTATATATATATATTATATGACCTTTTCTGATTAACGACTCCGTCAGTTTTGAATTTTTTTAATATATTTCTAGTATATGACCCTAACAATCAATTTAAGTGGTAACGGACATGATTCAAAAATATATAGGACCTTTTACGTTTTAACGACTCCGTCAGTTTTAATTTTAATTTAAATTTTAAATTTTAAACGCGCCCAAATATGGCAGGAGTCGGGGTTCTCTCGGCCTCCGGGGAACGACAGGTAGGACTATTTCCCCCTCATCTTCCCCCTCCAACTGAACCCCCGCTCTTTGGTATTTGGTGTCGCGGGGGTTCCTCCGCCCCTCCCCTATGGGGTATGGAAAACGTCCCCCCCCCTCTGTCCCCCGTCGGCTCGAGCCCCCTATTTTTTTTTTTTTTTTTTTAACATTTTTGTAATAAGCTTTATACGCTGATTCCAAATATGTAATTGGTTTTTCTGTAAGTGTCGTACTTTTCGAGATATTTCATTTTTGAAAAAAATATATATATTTTTTATTTTAATTTTTTTTTTTACATTTTTTTAAGCTAATACGCTGATTCCAAATATGTAATTGGTTTTTTTCTGTAAGTGTCGCCGTACTTTTCGAGATTTTTTTTTTTTTTTTTTTTTTTTTTTTTGTAATAAGCTTTATACACGGATTCCAAATATGTAATTGGTTTTTCTGTAAAGTGTCGTACTTTGTCGAGATATTTATTTTTGAAAAAATATTCAACATAAATGTGATTTTTAAAAAAATTATTTAAAATATTTCGAACTTTTGAATCATGTCCGTTACCACTGAAATTAATTGTTAGTATAATATAGTAGCAATATATTAAAAAAAAAAAAAAAAAAAAATCAAAACTGACGGAGTCGTAAAACAGATAGGACCTCTATATATATATATATATATATATATATATAATATAAATATATATAATATATTATATATTATATATATATATTATCTATATATATATATATATGTATTTATATTATATATATATATATATATATATATATTATAATAATATATATATATATATATATTATATATATATATATATATATATATATATATATATATATATATATATATATATATATATTTTATATATATATATATTATAATATTTTATATTTATAATAATATAAAAATATATATATATATATATATATATAAATATATATATATAGTATAGATATGTTTGTGAATGTGTTGTGGCGGAAAAGCAAGAATTGACTTTGCGACATTAAAAAACACATCGATTTTTAACATAAATATTTAATAAAAAGATTTATTATAAATGTCAAGGTTAAAGCGTAACTAAAAACTGATGGGTATATGAATTGTATACAACACGTAAAGCCTCTCACTAAACTTGAAAAAAAAAAAAGTGGTATACTTTAAATCGCATTAAATTTTGTCTACTGAAACCTGTGTTTTAAACATTAAATAACATGTATCATTTATGTGTATTTCCATTACACACACACACACACACACACACACACACACACATCACAACCACACGAACCAACACACACACATACATACAACACACACACACACATTATATATATATATATTAAATATATATAATATATATATATATATATATTATAATATATATTTATATATATATAATATATTATATTACATATATATATATATATATATATATATATATATATATGTCTGTGTGTGTGTGTGTCTATGTTATTTTAATGCATAGTGAAAAAACAAAGTAGAATTATTATTCATAAAAAATAATCGAACCAGTTTTTTTTTATTTCTTTTTTGAAAATGGTTTGTAAGAATTAAATTATATATATATATATATTATATATATATATATATATATATATATATATATATATATATTATATATATATATATAATATATATATATATATATATATATATTATATATATATATATAATAATATTATATTATATATTAGTAATATCGCTAATGCGAATGTGAGAATTTTAACATCCACGAATGCGGATGCTAATACGACGGATAATGAACATTTTTTATAAAATTGATTAATATATTTTAATAATTTTTTCGATCTTCAACAAAGTTATTTTTAATTTAATTTTGAAGGGGATAACTTCCACGTCTATGTAATTCTGGTAAAATTCTTTAATTATACTTATACAAAGAAAGGTTGAAGCATCGGGAAGAGATAAGTTTTTGTATTGTTAGATGTGTTGCCAGGGTTCGGAACGGGGGTCCAACTCATACGTCCCATCAATCGTTATCCTTGGATACGGAACGAGGATCACTCATCATAAACATCCCATTACATCGTTAATCTTTTAGTACGGAACGAAGGGTCCAACTCATCATACATCCCATGAATCGTTATCCTCGGATACGGAACAAGGGTCCAACTCATCATACATCCCATCAATCGTTATCCTCGGATACGGAACGAAGATCCAACTCATCATACATTCCCATTAATTGTTATCTTTAGATACGGACGAGGTCCATCTCATCACACATCCCATCAATCGTTATCTCGGATACAAACGCCGTTTCCAGCTAGTACATCACATAAAACGTTAACCTCAGATACGGAACGAGGGTCCAACTCATCACACATTCCATCAATCGTTATCCTCAGATACGGAACGATGATTCAACTCATAATACATCCCATCAATCGTCCTAGGATACATAAAGAGGTTCAATTCACCATACATCCCATCAATCTTTATCCTCGAATACGGAACGAAGGTCCATCTCATCACATATCCGATCAATCGTTATCCTCGATATGAAACCCGTTTTCCATTTCGTACATCACGTTAAACGTTTAACCTCGGATACAGAAGGAGGGTCCAACTCCATCATACGATTTCCATCATCGTTATCCTCGATGCAGAATCGAGGGTCTCTAACTCATTCATAAAAATCTCATTCACATCGTTATCCCGGATATGGAACGAGATCCAACCCCCCATACATTCCATCAATCTATCCGGATACGGAAAAGGATACACTCATCAATACATTCCATCAATCGTTATCCTCGGATACGGAACGATGATCCAACTCATAATACATCCCATCAATCGTCCTCGGATACATAAAGAAGGTTCAACTCATCATACATCCCATCAATCATTATCCTCGAATACGGAACGAGGGTCCATCTCATCACACATCCGATCAATCGTTATCCTCATTTACGAAACAATGGCTCAACTCATTTTACATCCCATCATTTTTATCTCCGATGCGGAATGATGGTCTAACTCACCACACATCCTATCAATCGTTATCCTCGGATGCGGAACGAGGGTCTAACTCATCATAAATCTCATTAATCGTTATCCCCGGATATGGAACGAGGACCCAACCCCTCATACATTCCATCAATCTATCCGGATACGGAACGAGGATACAACTCATCATACATTCCATTAATCGTTATCCTCGAATACGAAACGATGGTCCAACTCATAATACATCCCATCAATCTTTCTGGGATACATAAAGAGGGTTCAACTCATCATACATCCCATCAGTCGTTACCCTCGGTTATGGAACGAGGATCCAACTTATTATACATCCCACAAATCGTTATCCTCATTTACGAAACAATGGCTCAACTCATTTTACATCCCATCAATTTTTATCTCCGATACGGAATGATGGTCTAACTCACCACACATCCTATCGATCGTTATCCTCGGACACGAAACCTGTTTCCATCTCATCATATATCTCATCATATCTTTATCCTCGGATACATAATAATGATTCAAGTCATCATATATTCCATCAATCTTTATCCTCGGATACGGAACGATGCTTCAACTTATTATACATCCCATTAATCTTTATCCTCGGATACGGAACTATGGTTTAACTCATCATACATCCCATCAATCGTTATTCTCGATGTCCATTTATCTTCATTTTCTATAAGATAATTATAGAGTTGAGACTTCACAAATCTTGGATACAAAGGAATACTTTGCATATTATTTTCTCCTTCTGTCAACTTATCATGAATTTGATTTATATTTACATCATCAAAGCTAATTTTTTCATTTTTTATTTTTTTTGAAACTTCAGAAATGTTTTTAAAGTCCTCTTCAAAATGGTATGCATCATCTTTATATTTAAGTTCAATTAATGCTTCCTCGACTTTATTTTTTTGTTTATTATCTTTTTCTTTATTATTTTGATTAATTGCACTTTCAAAATTTGTTTTAATTTCCTTATTTAAGGAAGAAAGTTTCTTTAATTTATTATCATCAAGTTTTTTTATTGACTGTTTTAAGGCAATGGGATTTTTCGAATAAAGCACTATATCTTTTTCCATCTTGATCTCAGTGCTAGTTTTAGAATGATTTTTTGGATGACTCAATCACTTCTCAACTGTACTTTTTTTTTTATTTTCTTTAGGTTACTTTGAAAGTAATTGAATAATATTGTTTTTCTCTATTGATATTTAACCGAAGTTTGAGGTGAAAAGAATTGGATTTGCACGTTGAATATCAGGGAAAATATCTTTAGCATGTACAGCTCACTCCTATAAGTGTCTCTATCAATTAAATAATGTTTTAAAACACTCCATTTTCAGTAGAAAAATATTTATGACACCTTTGCGATGATCTTGATATACAAAGACCATCGCTACAGTGGAAAAAATACTCATGACACCCTTGCGTGATGACCTTGATATACAAAATACAGACCATATGCAAGTGGAAAAGTATCCATGACACCTTTTGTGATGACCTTGACATACAAAGAACTGGTTCTTATTGATTTCAATAGTGAAATGATCGCATAACATCTCCAATGGAAGCTTGGTCATGAACGACTCAGTTTTTTTATGGAATGACGACTCAGTCTTTTATGACATGAACGACTCAGTCTATTATGGCATGAACGACTCAGTCTTTTATGGCATGAACGACTCAGTCTTTTATGGCATGAACGACTCAGTCTTTTATGGCATGAACGACTCAGTCTTTTATGGCATGAACGACTCAGTCTTTTATGGCATGAACGACTCAGTTTTTTATGGAATGAACGACTCAGTCTTTTATGACCTGAACGACTCAGTCTTTTGGGTATTTTCTCATATAGTTTTAAAGCTTCACAAGCATTTGCAATCACGATCCAATCATTCCATGTTAGAATGTTTCGATTTTTTTTTCGTGTTTGAACTTTCAACTAAATCAAACTCTTCTTCACATCAAATCCTAATTCACATCTATCTCTGCTTCACATCAGACTCTACTTCACATCAATCTCTGCTTCACATCAAACTCTACTTCACATTAATCTCTGCTTTACATCAAACTCTACTTCACATCAAACTCTGCTTCACATCAAACTCTACTTCACATCAAACTTTACTTCACATCAAACTCTCCTTCACATTAATCTCTGCTTCACATCAAACTCTACTTCACATCAAACTCCTTCACATCAAACTCTTCTCCACATCAATCTCTGCTTTAAAACAAACTCTACTTCACATCAAACTCTACTTCACATCAGACTATACTTCACATCAAACTCTACTTTAAATCAATCTCTGCTTTACATCAAACTCTACTTCAATCAATATCCTTGCTTACATCAAACTCTTCGCTTCATAACAAACTCCTACTGTCACCGCCCCCCCCCCGAACTTTACTTCACATCAAACTCTCGCTTCAAACAAACTCTGCTTCACATCAAGCTCTACTTCACATGAAACTTTGCTTCACATCAACTCTGACTTAACATCAAACTTTACTTCACATTAAACTCTACTTTACATCAAACTCTACTTCACATCAAACTCTACTTCACATCAAACTTTATTTCACATCAAACTTTACTTCACATCAAACTTTACTTCACATCAAACTCTACTTCACATCAAACTCTACTTGATATCATTTGTAGTTTACTATTTCATCTCATGTGTGCTTTTTCAATTTCAATTCGGTTGTTGAATTAATCTTGTAGCTTACTCAGAGTATGTTGAAAAATTACAGAGTAGGTTTGGCTGAAGCACATTGTGCGGTGCGGTGTGGTGCGGTCCGGTGCGATGTGATGCGGTGCGGTGTGGTGCGGTTTGCCTGGTACACATTCCAGTGTTACTGGCGATGTTCAGTTTTAAAATATAGAGGTGCTGTACGGGGAGTGGTGCCCATTGAAACAGGTGCGGTGTGGTTCTCAGTCAATATATATATATATATATATATATATATATATATATATATATATATATATATATATATATATAGTATATATTATATATATATATATATATATATATATATATATATAAATATATGTGTTATATATATATATATTATATATATATATATATATATATATATATATATATATATATATATATATATATACAATATATTATATGTATTATATATATATATATATATATATATATATATATATATATATATATATATATATAATAACTAGTATTACTACTACTACTACTACTACTACTACTATCTAATAGATAATATATATAATATAATAATAATATAATAATAATACATATATAATAATAATATAATAATAATAATAATGAATAATATAATAGTGTGTCTGTACGTGTGTTGCAAGTGAGATAAGACCTTTCGGCACATTTTATTCTTGTCTCGTTCAATTAAGAATTTTATTTATTAATATTTTTTATTTATTTTTATATTTTTTGTGATCTATTTTTTGTAGGTGGCAATTCTCAAAGACGCAAAATTTGACTGGCGGGGAGCTTCATCACCTGCTTCGCGGTTGTTATATCTCGGAATTGGGAATAATTTGGGAACGCAATTTGCAAGTTAAGGAGTCAATTGGGAATAGATAGGGAGGGAGATAAATGGGGTAGGGGGAGAGGGAGGTCTAATATGGGATAGATAGGGGGGAGGTAAGGGGGGGGGAGAGAGAGAGAGAGGAAGGGGAGGAGGTAAACTTAGGATTTTTTTTTTTTTGTTGAAAGAAATGGAAGTTGAATGATAGATGATAGACATGCATTAATAGAAATAGAAAACGTTGAAAAAATTTAAATAGGATATAGACAGGAATCGAGGGAAATATTAGTAGAAAGAAATGAAAGAAATTAATTGAAGGAAATAAATATAAAACTGGAGATAGACGGGCATTAAAACAAATAGAAATAGTAAAATGGAGATAGAAATACATTGAAAGTAATGGAAATATGAAGATTGATATAGACAGGCGTTGAAAAAATAGAAATAGAATGACAGGGATAAACAGACGTGGAATGAAATAAAAAGAGAAAGATAGATTTTAAAAAAAAATAGAAAGATAGAGATAGATAGGCATTTAAAGAGATTGAAATAGAATGATAGACATAGACAGACTCCGAATGAAATATAAATAAAAAGATAGATAAAAAGAAACATTGAAAGAAGACAAGCAGTGAAAGAAATAGGAATAAAAAGATAGAGATGGGCAGGCATTGAAAGAAATAGAAAGACAGATAGACTGACATTGAAAGAATAGAAAAGCAGTGATAGACAGGCATTGAAAGAAATAGAAAGATAGTCATATCCAAGCATTGAAAGAAATAAAAATAGAAAGAAAGAGATAGATAGACGTTTTAAAAATATAGAAATTGAAGGATAGAGATAGACGTACTTTTACATTGATAGAAATAGAAAGATAAAGAAATAAAATAGAAAGGAAACGATAGAGATAGACATGAATTGAAAGAAATAGAAATAAAAGAGAGACGGTCATTGAAAGAAATAGAAATAGAGAGAGATAGACAAGAGTTTAAGAAAATAGAAATTAAAAGATAAATAAAAGAGTTAGACAGGCTTTTTAAAGAAATAAAAAAGAATAGAGATAGACAGGCTTTGACAGAAGTTGAAATTGAAGGGAAGGAAGACGAGATTAAAAGAGAAAAAGAGAGAATGAGATTATTGGTTAGACAAAAAGAGAGAGGGAAAGATAAACCAACCCAAAATTCAGTAGTTAAAGTTAAGAGCTCCCGTTATTAAGGAATTGCACCCCGTTATTAGGTCTAAGTCGGGTGTAAATATCAACCAACCCCGAAACCTTATGCAGAATCTTAAAAAAAATCTACTAAATTTAAATTATATTCCTAATTATAATGAAAAATTATAGTAGATCATTAAAAAAAAATTTAGCATTATGTTAAATAATTTTAATTAAAAAAAAAAATATGAACAATGATGAAAAAAAGTTTTTGTTCTTTTTGTAAAAAAAAAAATTGGGTTAGAAAAATTTTGTGGTTATTTTATGTTAGATACTTTATTCTTCCCTGAGGAGCGGGGAAAGGGGGAGGCGGTTACCTCGTTTTTTTTCTAGGTTATATTTTATTTTATGTAACATTTTTTAATATTATTAGTGTTACTGAAAATCCTGTCCTAGTTCCGATTTCATTGGTTTTTAATGGGGGAAGTTTAAGGGGTCGTTAAACCCTAAAACCAATTAATATATTCTAGTATCAGTATCATAACCAGTGCTGCGGAGGCGGCAAAAAAGTTGCCGGCTCCGGCTCCGGCTCCAGCCCCGAGCCCATTAATTTAATAGTAAAAAATTTTTTTTTTATCCTTCATTGACTACAGCTCCACCCATATAATTTTTTGGCTCCTACTCCAGCTCAACCAAACACTTTGCATTCCGCAACAGCATATAACAGGGGGGGGGGGTGAGGAGTTAGTCCCCGAATAGTCCTGAACCTAGACTCTGAATCCGTTTCTGACCCTAGTTCTAACTTTGACTCTGAATCAAACCCTAGTCCTGAATTATAACTATACTTTCACTCTAATTACACAATAAATCGACTTCAACTCCGGGTTCTCAACTTTGGTCTTAATACCTCTAAAACAATAGTTATACATAGTAGTATTTAAAAAGTATTTAAAGGCTTTGACTCTGGGTTCACAACTATGGCCTTAAATAGTATTACTTCTAAACTGTTTTAAAGACACTGACTCTGGATTAACAATCTTGGTATTAAACAGTCTAAGACTATTTAATACCAAGGCTAGTAGTATTTCTTTACTATTTAAAGGCTTTGACTCTCGGTTCACAACTTTGGTCTTAACAGTCCAAAACAGTAGTTATAAATAGTATTACTTCTAAACTGTTTAAAGGACATTGACTCCGGATTAACAACCTTGGTATTAAATAGTCTAAGGCAATAGTTACACATAGTAGTATTTAAAGGAAAAAACATTGAATCGTAATACAATATTGCGTTAACCGGTTCCAAAATTTAACATTTGCCATGTTAAATACTTCTTTATCTTTGAGGAGTCCAAAGATTGAAAGTACGTAATGTTATATATATCATATATTATAGTATATTATTATTTATAATAGCCATACTATATATATATAGAACATTATATATACGAATGTACTAAGAGAATTTATATATTCGAGATTATTATATACTCTATACTATAGATATATACTATAGTATTAGTATTAACTATAATATTAGTAAGTAGTAGCTAATATAGTAAGTTGACAGATACGATCATTAAATTTCTCTATTTACTCTCTTTTTAATCATCCAAAATATTTTAGCTAACACACAAATAAATAAATATATCGCTACTTTAAAAAAAAAAAGTATATCGGCTAGGTTACGATTAGACTTTTTGAGCTGTACACGAATCCATTTTCTATAGGAAGTTCAAATTCTTCCAAACCAACGATTCACATATCCATGTTAGAGTGACAGATTCTTGCAAGAAGGGACAGACTAGAATTCGTGAGAACTTTCTTACTGAGAAGACGACGATCTCATTCTATATTTAACAGTAGCTTGTGTTTCATTATAAATAAATACGCAGGTCTACGTCTCAATTTTACGCTTTTTAAGTGCACGGAATCCGATATTCACCTCCGATCAAACTATGCGACACTGTTAGCGTTCCTTCGAAGGCTATTTTTTTTTTACTTAAAAATTTATATATATTAAATAGGTGAGTTTAAGGCAATATTAGTAATAGTAAGGTTGGATTATAGCCCTAATCACGTAGATATATATGACGATTAGTCGGGAGGTTGACCAAGTTGTTTTTGACTTTTATAAGGTATGATATCAAAAGTTCTAAATATTAATATAAATATAGATTAATAATAGCCAGCACTATTAGTATGACTATAAAATTACTGTCACATCTATTATACATATCCACTATATCAGTGCGGCTTCGTTCATACATTGTAATACACCAAAGACACAGATGCGGCTGAGCTGACATGAGCATGGCTTCAATAGAACTTACAAGACCATCACACAAACAAAGCGCAAGCTACAACCACAACCTCAAAATTGGAGAAATAGAGATAAACTAGATATACGTATACGTGACTCTATAACCTTCAAGAATTATTATAAGAAACTTTAATCATCATGCAAATGCTTAACCAAGTTCCTAGCTTTATTAGCTACGTATAAATAAAATATAAATAATTGACCATAGTAAAGTTTCATATAAAATAAACCAAAGATTCCATAACTAAAATACATATATAGGTGTTTGCTATAAAAAACCCAGAGTGATTATGATTTTAAATTTTACTAATGAGGGTACCTACACTACCGGTATATTATTTTAATAAAATAATCAGAAGTTTTTAATAGTACATAGACCAAAATAAATATAAAAATTATGTATAAACGAATTTGGTATATAATATAATATAATCTTTCTAATCTATAAGTAATAAATATATTAATTAATTAATAAGGGAAGGATTTTTCAAGAACTTTGCGTAATATATATACTTATACTAGCCTAAATTCTTCAGTGAAATGATAATTAACTTTATTAAACTTTAATTATTCTTGGGTATTAAAACAAAGGGTACGTAATGAAATAATATTAATATATATACTATATATATAATATAATATATATATATATAATAAAATATAATTAAATATATATTATATATATATATATATACCTAATATATAATAATCACTATTATATTATATAATATATCACTATATAGGTATTAATATAATATATTCATAATATATAATATAATTAATTTATATAATATTATATATAAATTATATTCAATATATATTATAAATATAAAGTAATATAAATTAAATAATATATATATATATAAATAATATATATTATATATATATTTAAAATATATAAATATATTTAAAGCCACGATTAAATAATAAACGCTACTAGCTGAATGTGAGTTAAAAATGCGTAGTTTGAGAAATATATAATAGTTGAGTATTAAGTACCCTATACCTATAAATATTAAATATACTTTATTATTATATATATATATATTATTATATAAATATATATAAACTTTATCTCACTATATTAATAATATATATAATTATATATATTATCATAATTAAATATATATATATGATACTATATATAATATATATATACATAAATTTTTATCCTATAAAAATTACTTTAAATTATATATTATCAACGTCTTAATTTTAATTAATTATATAGTATATAAGGATTTAAATTTATTAATATTTATAAATAATAAATAATAGTATATAATATAAAAATTTAATCAACACAGAGGAATTAATTTTTTTATATATAAAATATTATAAAGTTATACTTAATAAAAAATAATTAAAATATCCATAAATAATGGAAGATAAAGATAAATATATTCATTTATAATTGAGTAGATAAATTGACTAATTTATAGGGTAAAACCATATCGAGTATTTCTCACGACCCTTCGTCAATACTCAAATTGTAGTTAATTTTTATATTTTGTCTATATTGAATTCCTAAAAAAATATTATGGAAATTTTTTGGATTTTATGTAGGTACAAACATTAAAAATGGTCATTAGTTCCTATCACCTTAATAATAATACTATATAGTCGTAGAAAAAGTTGATATTGATAATTTTTAGAGTAAAGTGAGTTATTGGTGTGAGAGGTAAATGTTATACGAGTGTATACTTCAGATTATGTAATAACTAGTTATTATTATTGATAACTTTTGTATTATGTAATTAGTTATCTTAATAATTTATTACTAATCAAGATAATGTTGAAAATTTAGGAACTGTTTATTGGAAATTATTTTTAGTTATCTGAAATCAATATTAATATATAGGTAATTCCTTACCTCACTATAATAAATAACAAAGTCGTATGAAAAAATGGATTTTATGATTATTTTTAGAAAAGTATATATGTTATTGTGTGAGAAATACTTATATGGTGTCTATCTGAGTAATTTGATTAATAAGTACTGTTAATAGCTATTTGGTGAAGTAAATAACTGATCTTAATAAATTATAATATTTATCAAATTTGTAATTGTAACTAATAGAAATCTGGGAGTTCTATCTGTATTGATTTCTCGATAACATAATGATTTACATGCGCGAATTTCCTCGTAAAGAATAACAATGTAAGAAGAAGAAGTGTGGAAAATATCTATCGCTTAGTTTTCTACAGGTCTTCGTTGTAAGGAAAAACATGGTTAAACTATAATATATAGCGATATGTTATCGAGTGGCAAACTTAGTTTAAATAAAGTAGGCTGCTTCTTAGTCTTTCATATAAGCAAAGGTCGCACTGTCTAATCATCTTAATATAAGTGTTATCAATTATTATGGTTGTTGATTTTGTGTATTCGGTTTCGAACAAAATATAAAAGGCATAATCCTCCCTTAAAATAACAGTCGTAAGAGTTGACTCTCCTTATTATTATCTTTATATAAGTGACAAGTGTTTTTTGTTTACGATTTAAATATTATGAGGAATGAATATTCACGGATATGATATATATTGTTTACTATATTGTGTGGTTACAAATTAAAGAATACCAAATCCGTCACTTTAAATATTTAATATTTTGAAATGATAATAAAATAATAGAAAAAGCTAGGAGCTAAATCGAATTACAGTGGCTCAGAAAAGATTTAGGTATATATATGCAATCTGCATTACACATCAATATATATGACTTCTCTTGCTAATAATAAAACGAGTGGTTATAGAAATATAATTATGAGTATTATATTTAGAGAAAGGTCTGGTCTGTGATGATTTATTCTTGGTTTTCATATATAGTGAGTATCTTCAGTGAATTTTGTTAATTATTACTAAGTTCTATAACCGTTTATCATAGTAATCAGTGTGTCTTTTATTTTATGTATAAAAAATGCTACTATCGAACTATTTGCAATCTCTGGTGCGAAGTTTTTGGTATTAAATCAGAACATATACGGCTACTCCTATCCAAACACAAGTGCTAGCAACATTGTGATTTTGGAATAAGCGTTGTTTATGTAAGTTTTTGTAGTGCGAGAGAACACATCAGGGAGTGTTAAGTGCGGCTTATCGGAAATTTCTCGTATATGTGTTACTTATAATCTTTGTGATCAAACTTAAAAAGTCAGTGAGCAAAGTTGCTCTAAATAAAATAATTTCTGGTTTGTTCAAAAATGATTGAAAATTATGAATATTTTTTGGATTTTATAGATTTGGAGTATGGCTATCTCTATATCGAAAAATATGATAAGTAGAGATTTTCTCATCCTAAAATGAGCACTGAGTCGTAGAGAAAGTAATTCTCTAAATATATATGTTTAGATAATGTTTTGGTGAGAGAAATACTATGTGTCTTCGGATCTTGTAAATATATAGACTATTTATGACACTTGTGATAGTAGAGCGGTCTTAAAATTTATAAGGTATTGACCACGAGTAACATAGAATATTTAATGAAAATTTATATGACAAAATTATTTCTATGAGCGCGATTTTTGTGTAATTCCGAACATATAAAAATATGCCTTCAAAGAACAGAACTAGGTTAATAAGTACCATTCGCTGCACTCATCAGGCCGAAAAGAGATGAATATATAACTATATTTATTTTGAAAAGGACCTTTGTCTGAGGAGAAATACTAATGAATAGTTATCTTCGGATTGTAAATAACTTAATGTAAGTGCACTTTCAGCATTAGTCAGAGATAACAAGATTATATACATCGTATACTAATTTTTGTCATAAATTTATTCAAATTTATAAGCGAATATTTTTGGATTTTTGTAGCATTCCCGACATATAATGCTAATTCCGCCTCGAATTACAAGATCCCTGAAAGAAAAGACATTTAAATTAGCATGTGTGCTTTAATGTTCCGTCTCCAATTTTAGCATTAAACTCCTCCTATTCTTTGCCCATCAATATAATTTCTGTTTATTCTCTACTGACCCTCATTTCTTTACACCTTCAACAGCCTACATTCCCATGCTAATATAGACTTCTGAAAATCTCTTTTTACTCACATAATTGTGGCTTTTGTGCTAAGAGGGCCACGATTGCGTACGAACATATAAAAATCGGTCCCTAATTCCCCCTCCTGAAACGTTACAAGTCGTAAAAAAAGCAATATTAAGTTGAATTAAAAACAAGTCCCAATTCAAACGTAGCATCTTAAAATAGGATTTTTCCAGACTTGCACAAACATAATATAGTTTGTGACAGAGATGGCGTAACACACTAGTTGTTCTTTCTCGGATTTGTAATAAGCCTGTATACTTTTGAAAGAGAACACAGGTTCTTAAAACTATATTCTATGCAAAAAATTTTGAAATACCTTTACAAATTTTTGATCTGATTTTTAGCTGGTCGAAACGATGTCATGACCAGTGCATGCTTCTTGCAAAAACTGGTCGTCTAGAAAGTAGCATTTTTATATGGCTTAGCCAAATGGTTTTTTGATGAGATGTGAAGGAACATCTTTAGGACGTGCTTGCGGTTTTACTTTAAATAAGCCGTTAACATAAGTGCTATTTATTGTTTTTTATTATTCATATTCATGATCATCATTTCCATAATCATCGTGTATCAAGATTAGTCTGGTCTACTTAACCACAGTTCTCACTATCTCCCTCTCACACTAGATGTCTGCCACAATAGAATGTTTTATTATCACATCTTAAGTGACTAGTCGTATTAGAAATGCATTTGTTATTATTTAGTAAAAATGTGTGTATTATATGTAGTTGACTTGGTGCTAAATATGAGTGAGTCTTCGGATGTAATATAGACACTGTTATACATTGTGTCATAGAGATAACATGAGGTTAGATTCTTAATTTATTTGTGTGTCAATAGTTAATGTGTTATCGAACAGAGTTTTGCACCTTTGTGTGTTTATTATTATGTTAGTGTTCGGATGTTATTCTCGTTTTTCATCCTGCATCAAGCAGAAAAGTGAGATTTTTTATATATAGGAAAGGTTTTTGTGTGAGTGACACTAGTGGGTGTCTTCGTATTTGTATAATAGCTGGTATACTTTTGGAGTAACAGGTTCTAATTATTTTTTTGTCAAAATGTTGAATTTGAAAATTTTTGATTTTTGTGGTTCGAACATATAAATGGCTGTTCGTCCTGAAATACAAAGTCGTAGAAAGTGATTTTTAATATTTTAAGAAAGGTTTTTTGTGTGAGGAATACACTATGGTGTCTTTCGATTTGTAATAGCTGTTATACTTTTGGAATAACAACGCTCTAAAAATTTTATTTTTGTCAAATTTTGAAATTTACGAATTTTTGATTTTTGTGATTTCGGAAACAGTATAGTAATGGCTATTCACTGCCTAAAATACAAGTCGTTAGAGAAAGTGATTTTTAATATTTTTAGAAAAGGTTTTGTTGGAGATATTAAGAGGGTGCCTTCGGATTTGTAATAGCTGGTTGAACCACGTTTGTCATAACAGGTTCTTATCTTACTTTGTTCACAAAATATTGTATAATTTGCGATATGTTTGGATTTTTGTGGTCGAAACATTTATAAATACGCTGTTCCTCCTGAAATACAAGTGTTAGAAAAGTGATTTTGATATTTTTAGAACATTGTTTGTGAAGAGAAGGGGACAGGATCACTAATATGTGAACATAACGGAGTGTTCGTATATTATGTAGAATATACTACTGTTATAGACATCAACTCTTACTCAAATGAAAATAATATTAGCCAGAAATTTAAAATATTACGCAAGAATTGTTGGATAATCTCTCGTGGAATGCGAAAAATAATAAGAGAGCGTATCATCTCTGCAAATACAAGTGGCGCTTAGTAAGATGATTTATATAATTTAAAACGCTGTTATTGTGTGAAAGGAACACTAAGGGTGTCTCTCGGAATTTGTAAATAGCTGTTATACTTTATAGTTAACTGGTTCTTAAATTATTTTTGTCAAAAATTTTGAAATTTGGAAAATTTTTTATTTTATCGTTTCGAACTTATAAAATTTAACTTTCCTCCTGAAAATACAAGTCGTATCAAAAAGTTGATTTTGATATTTTCTGAAAAGCGCAAATCTTATTTAGAAATACACTATTAGTGTCTTCGCGGAATTCATAATAGCTGTTATACTTTTTGATTAACCAGGTTCTTAATTATTTTTGTCAAAATTAAATTGAAAATTACAAATTTTTGGATTTTTGTGATTCGAACATCACAATCTATGGCTATTCCTCCTGAATCTACAAGTCGAAGACAAAACGTGAATTCTGTATATATTTTAGAAAAGTAATTTTGTAGGAGGAATACTACGGTGTCTTCGGATTTGTAATAAGCTGTTATTACTTTTTGGAGTAACGTGTTCATAAACTTATTGTTTTGTCAAAATTTTGAAATTTATACTAATTTTACATAGTATTTTTGTGCTGCTGCTCGATTATTATAAACATGGAGGCGTTCCTTATAAAGTACAATGTCTCGTAGTGAAAAGATGGAATAACTTGATGATATTGTTGTGTAGACAAGGTTTCTTGTGTTAGGAATTACTATGTGTCTTGGGATTTGTATTAGCGTTATACTTTGAGTAACAGTTCTTATCGCCTTTGAGAGTGCAAGTCGAAGGCGAAGCTATAGTCGACGGGATTTTTTTACGTCTCGCATGCCGAAATCGACTTTTGTCCAGTCGCTATAAAAATTGTGTCTTGGATGCCGAAATGTTCTCGAGTCACTTTCAGGCCGAAAAAGGTTATAATCTTACTTTTTTTATTTTATATTGCATCTGTTGGCCTCCCGCTTGTTATTGCTTTCAGTTGTGCCAAATGTTAATAAAAAAAGATTTGCTTACATTTCTCTTCATTGTAAAAAGTAATATATATCCGCTTTGATATATATACTATACTATTATATCAATAGTATATATATATAGTATTATAATCTACTACTATATATATATTATATGTCTTTAATATTATAATATAGTATATATATATAGTATATATATATATTATATATATATATTTAGCTAATATATATATATATATAGGTATTATTATGTATTATATATATAATATATATATATATATATATATATATATATATATATAATATATATAATATATATATATACGTTATATATGATATTGGTGAGGTATATTTAGTTATTACTATATATATATATGTTGTGTTTCCTATATTTGAATCAGTTCATTATTTCTTAAAAATTTCTAAGTTCAAGCACAGAGCACACGAGTCAGACGGCTGCCTCTCTCACTCTGCTGAGTAAAGATAATTTTCTATCTATGTACATATTACGCAGTTTAGTTGTTCACACACGTGCCTATCTCTTCTCATTCTTTACGTTTTACAAACAATTTATGTGATTGTTGAAAAGTTCTTAATATTTAACAATAAAAATGTCCGTTATATGATTTAAATGAATTCATTACGCTTATGAACACAAAATTAAGAGAGAGAAAGTAATGTGTCATCTGCTCATAAGTGTCTATCGAAAATATTATTGTTTTTATTGTCACTATCGAAATAGTCTTTTATTAAATTTCAAAATAAGCCGATTGGCCTTTTCTTTCTCGGTGGCTGCCTATGAAGCGAAAATTTATATCATATTTCATTTGTAAACGTAATATCAGTTGTCGCAAGAGATTCATGATTAAGTTGTAATCGAGTTATCTACTAATTTTAATCCTTTTGTGTTTAATATAATACAATGCTGACGGAATAAGAATTTATTATCATTCTATACCAATTTCACAACGTTTAGTGTATTAACAAAAAAACATTGTATTCGCTATACAATATTGCGTTAAGGTCAAAATTTAAACTTGCAATGTAAATCTTCTTTATCTTTTGAAGCGAGTCCAAAGATTTGAAGTACGTAATGTCTACGTATAAATATATACTACTATTATATATATATATATATATATACATATATATATATACTTATATATTATATTAATTATATATACATATAAGTTAATATTTTATTTATATATTATAGTATATATATACTAACTATACCTATACTAGAACTAGATATATAGTATATACTATCTATATATACTTATACTACCTATATATATATATATATATAATTTAAATTTTTTTATATCTTTTTCGTGTACTCTTATCTCTGATTATTTTATTAAACTTAATTATTATAGAATTTTTTACTTAAAAAAGGAATATATAGGTTACGTTAGCATTTTCAGCAATTCCTGTCAATTTCGTTTAGTAGTTGAAATTATCATTCTCCACCCGATCCATTCTAGGTTAGATTTGAACTCTTCTGCAACCTCGATCCATTCTAGGTTAGGTTGGAACTTTTCTTTGCTCAACTGACACCCATATCTAGTTGTGTGTTGACTTTGCAACCACGTATACTATATCCCGGTTAGTTCGAACTTTACGGCTTTTTAGTGTCAAGGTTAGATAAAGTCTGTCATTTGAGACACGATTTGACATATATTTACTATAGTATTATATTTAATTATATACTATATTTAATACGTATTACTTATCCTATTTATACTTAATCATATTATACCTACTATATATTATTCTAGTATATATCTATAGAAATAATATATAGATATTACTATATATATATATAATATTACCATATATATAACTAGTATTTATATATACTATATATTATATATATATATAACTAAGTGTATATACTATCTACTATACCCGATCTTATATATAATTATTATATATCCTTTCATAGTAGTATACCCTACCTACGTTTATACTCACTATACATATATATACTACTTATTAATCTATATATCAATATAATTAGTTATTACTATATATATAGTTATATATATTATATAGTATATATTATATATATATACTAATAGTACATATATATATATATATATATATATATAATATATATATATATAATATATATAATTATATATATATTATCACGTCGTGCTTCGTCTATACATTTGTTTCCAGCCAAGCGAACACTGCTTGACTGCATTGGCTTCATGGCTTACAAAAGCCATCACCAAGCCATGTCAAGCCAGCCACTTCATGTTGGCCTTCTGAACGAACACCGCATTCAAATATAAACTTTTCCCATATATAGGTATATTATATAATATATATTATATATATACAGTCTTTATAGTAATTATATAGTTATATAAATATTGATATATATATATTATAATGATATATATACTTAATATATATTATATATATAAGGATGGATTGTCCTTTTGACTTTGCTCATTATTCTACTTTGGTATTCTTTTTCCGTGAAAGTAATACTCTACCCAATCTTGGGTAAAAGAGATGATTAATAGTTATATATATAGCTATATATTATTAATATACTATATTCTTATATATATATATTTAATATATAATATAACTTATATATATATAGCTATTATAATAATTTACGTATATTATGTTTGCTATACCGTATTATCATCATAGTATACACCTAATGACTATTTATCTATATACTACTCTTGATTATAATATATTATTACTCACCTACTATCTCTCCTCTTCTCCTTGGTATACACTAGAGACAGTGCGCCCAAAGTACTTCTCTCCCCAAGTGCCAATCTTGATTTCCTCTAAACTCTCTTCTAACCATATACCCCCCTTGGACGATTCCTGTTGTGCAATTCTGCGTTTCCTTGCTTCTTTTCTGGGGTGCCTTGTCGCGACATCCATCCTTGTCGACAGCCCTCTGGCAAATGACCACCCTGTTGGCATAACGTCTCTTACAACCTAGTCCTATATATATATATTAGTATATAATATATTATATTATATTAATTTCTAGATTTAAACTTTAATTAATTTTACTTACTCTTATAGGATTTATTTTATTATCTAAATGAGCGAATTTTAATTTTTTTTATTAAAATATTAAAGTATACTATTAAAAAATAAGTAAAAATATCCATAAAATAATGGACAAAAAAAGAAAATGATTCATTTTTATAATGGGCAAAATTGCATTATTTCGGGAACCAACGTTTCCCGACCCCTCGGCACCAAAAATTTACTTTTTGTCAAAATGTTGAAAATTTGATCAAATATTTTTGAGAGCATTTTTGGCGTTCGAACATATAAAATGTCATATTCCTCCTAATACAAGTCGTAGAAAAGTGATTCTGATATTTTTAGAAAGGTTATTGTGTATTCTTTACGATTTGAATGA